>CAUYPK010156550.1:0-16604 GCA_963574355.1 Loris lydekkerianus
GGGGCTGGGGGGATGGGGAGGATGGAAAGCTTAACCCCAGGGGACAGGTGGGGGGCCGGGGATGAGGGGGATGGAAAGCTGAACCCCAGGGGACAGGTGGGGGGCCGGGGATGAGGGGGATGGAAAGCTGAACCCCAGGGGATAGGTGGGGGGCTGGGGGGATGAGGGGGATGGAAAGCTGAACCCCAGGGGATAGGTGGGGGGCTGGGGAGGAGGGGGATGGAAAGCTGAACACCAAGGGACGGGGGGGGCAGGGGGATGAGATGTATGGAAAGCAGAAGGCCAGGGGACAGGTGGGGGGCCAGGGGGATCAGGGGGATGGAAAGCTGAAGGCCAGGGGACAGTTGATGAGGGGACGAGGGGAAATAGCAACCATGCAGGTCCTCTGTCATCTACAGTCATGTGGAACAGCTCAGAGGGGCCACCCAAAAGTATGTTGAAGCCCTAACTCCAGCTAGGCAGAGCTGAATGTGACCATAATTGGAAGTCAGCTCTTCACAGATGCAATCAAATTAAGATGAGGTCGTATAACACAATAACTAAGAAAACGCCAGGAAGGCTATGTTAACCAGTGTGATGAAGATGTGTCAAACAGTCTATAAAACCAGTGTATGGTGCCCCATGATTGCATTAATGTACACAGCTATGATTTAATAAAAAAGAAAAAAGAAAGAAATAAAAGAAAATGGGGGAAAAAATAATAATAAGATGAGGTCGTAGTCAATGAGGGTGGGCCTCCCTCAATAACACGGGAGTCTTTACAAGAAAAAAGAAGACACAGACAGGCACACAGCAAAGACGGTCATGTAAACGGAAACAAGACCAGAGTGACTGACTCATGGACAAGCCAAGGAATGCCAAGGTTGGCTGGTGACATTGGAGCTTGGCAAGGCAACGAATTCTTTCCCCAAGAGCCTTGGGAGGGAGCATGGCCCTGCTGGCACCTTGATTTCATACTTCTGGCCTTTAAAACTGTAAATGAATAAATGCCTGTTGTTTTAAGCCACCTACTGGGTGTGACATGCCCTGGCAGCCCTAGGAGACTGACGTGAATAGGCAGACAGGGGCTGGGCCTACCATGAAGTGCAGCCACCCCCTGCTCTCTGCTGTCAGACTCCCTAAGATAGACGAGCATATTAGTGAACCATCTTTCAGATGCAAGAGGGTAAACAGCCAGCCCATCTGGGTTTAAGCAAGAGAAGAAATTTGTTGGCTTAAGCAAGGTCTGGGAATAGATCTTACCAGCTTCAGGAGTGGCTTTACCATCATCTGGTGGCTCCACTTCTCATGGTCTTGTCCTTCCCAGTTCAACTCTTCCACTTTGTTCATCCTATGCTTTCATTCCTTCCTTGTGGTTATCTTCCACCAATTTTCCTTCATCTTTCTCTGTTTAGCCTATCAATCCACAATCAGTTTTTAGCAAGTGCTGTACAGTAGTTAGAAGCACAGATTATCAAGCCAGGCTCTCTGCCAACGCTAGCTCTGCGTTCTCAGGAAAGTTACTTAACTTCTCTGTGCCTGGCTTCCCTCATGTGTAGAATGGAGATAACACGGGTGTTGGCCTCACAGTGTTGTTTTGAGAACCGGGTGAGTAAGCAATGCCAACTGCATGCCACTTGGGAGCTCGCACACATGAAATGGGGAGAACAAGGCCTGACACAGTGCGCACCCTGCACGGAGCCCCTGTTGATAAAAGTAGTGGTAGATTATGCAAAGTTCATTTAAATTAATAGCAGAACATTTCAAAACAAGCCTTGACACACACTTGCCGTCCTCAGAAGTGATACAAATGAAGAAAATGCAGCCCAGAGAGGTTTAGAATCTTGCCCAAGGTCACCACATCAGTAAAGTGTAGCCAAGATTCCAAAGGTTTTCCATTTCCAAACACTGAACTTTTTCACTGTACATATTTAACCTCTGCCTTTGTCCTGGCTCTTTCTCCTCTGTCAACAATAATACCTAAGCCTCCCTCACCCTGAAAATATCTTCCCCTCTGCCCTGCTTGGACCTGAATGTTGTCCCCTGCAAACCCCAACATTTCCATCATCTGCTCCCCTTTTTTGCTAGGATCTCATAGCAGTAAGTGACTAACTCTCGCTTTTCCCATATTGCCAGTCCTTACTGACATTCTTACCCTTTACAACCTTGTTTTCTTCCTGGAATTCTCCCAAAAGTGCTCTCTTGAAGGTCACCAAACATTTCTCAAATGTCAGATCAAATGGCCTTTCCTGAGGCCATCACCCCAGCCCCTATGAGGAAGGTTCTGGATGAGTCTACTGCCTCCTCCCTGAGTCCTGACCCAAGCCCCAGGCCCTGCACCCCCTTCATCCTCCAGCTGGGGTGCAGAGGACCCTGTGAGTGGGGCTCACTCATCCCCTACCATCCCCCACCAGCCAGAGAAAGTCCAGGCTGCTGTTGCTTCACAGCAGAGCCTTTGGGTCATCCAGAAAGAAAGAGAAAGAGGCCAAATTCTCAACGTCTGGAATTTGTCTTTGAAGCTATAGTCCACGGAAAAGATGAAAAGGTTTTTATATTCCTTGCTTCTCCTAAAGAAAAATACTCCCTTTAGGCCCAAAGAGAGAGGGATAAAGAAAAGAATTAAATGAGCATGGGGTTTTTCAGAAGGAACCATGAACCCGCCCTACAACCAGCAGGAAAACCTCCGAAGTATTCCACAATCTCAGAGCTAGGAGCCCGGGGCACCCAGACGAGGAGAAACGGGCATCTGTCAGGAGGCAGAGGCCAGGCCCCAGGGCTCACAGAGGGCCACCGCCCCACCGCACACAGAAGGGCTCAGCCAGACAGCACACAGTGGAGGGGAAGGAACGCTGTCCCCGGGCGGGGGACGCGCCAGCCTGGCCCCGGATCACACTCTGCAGAGGAGGCCGGGAGGACTTGCCGACAGCGGCCAAGGAACAGCCCATCTTCCTGGCTGAGACGCTGCCAAGTCAGCCCCTGGAAGGGCCACGCTGCCAAGTCAGCCCCTGGAAGGGCCAAGTGCCCTTTGAAGTGAAGGAGTGGGGGCGGAAGCTGGATTGTTAATGTGCTCACGGTGAATCAGGGACATCATATTTCTGCTCCTCACAGACACAGGCCTTTTCCTCGACACATTCACAGTTTTCAGAGCCTGTGACCCCTTCAGCCTATTGGTACCTATTAGAGCAGAGATTTTCAGCGGGGTGCCCTGACAAGGCTCTTAGATGTGCTGCAAAAAGTTTTAAAGACCATTAATTAAATTATTTTCAAAAAAAGTTCAAAGCACAGTAAGTATATTCTTTTTTTACTCTTTTTTTGTTCAACATAATTTAAGTGTGCCATGAAAGTTTAACTATAGGTTCGAGCATGCCGTGAGAGTTTTAAAAAAGGTTGAAAAACGCTGTTAAGAGTCACTAATATTCAGGGTTAGAGCTGAGAAACGAAACCATCAAGAGAGATATGGAGGGAATTCTCATAAAGAATGAGAGACAGAGAGAGAGAGAGACCATTTAACCAGCTTCCACATTTGTGTGGGGTCAGAGTCCTGTAATAAATCTCTGGTGATGTGGGACTTGATCCTTTATGATGGGATTATAGCAAGCTGACCCCCACCACTACAGAAGCCATTTAAGCAGTCTCCTCAAGGCCATTTCTTCTATCTGGTGTCTGAGGTCCAGAGGGAGGCTGTAGGGAAGGGGGATGAATTCGAAACAGGGGAGAGCGAGGACAAATGGCTCCCACAAGCAGGAACAGGCACCCAGGAGCACACTGGAGCCCAGTGGATGTCTGTTTTGAGCACCTCCTCTTCACCTTGTTGGTGCAGGAGGGGGTCCCACCAACACAGGACAGTGAGATTGACAGCCACACACAGGTTCCAAGCCTGGGGAGGGGACACTGCACACCATGCTGGGACACATGGGGATTGCACTCAGGAGCAGAGTGAATAGGCCCACAGGTTCCCGGCCTGGGTAGGGGACATTGCACACCATGCTGGGGCACATGGGGATTGCAGTCAGGAGCAGAGCCAATAGGCGGGGCTGAGAGAGGAAGGCTCTGTGGTATCCAGAGGGTGTGGTGACTCTGGCTTGAATGGGAGGATGCAACTGGCAGAATAGCAGGGAAGGAAATCCAGCTACCAGTCATGGGCAGGCCCTGCACCTGGACTCAGCAGTAAGCAGAGTGGTTCAGCCAGGGGACCCTCCCCATCACAGCGTCACAGAGCAGGCAACTCATAGTTGGGTCATTGGAGCCCTTCCTAGGTTTCCCCAGATGCAAAGGTACACATAACTTCAGTGACGGGGGCTTGGGGTGTCTGCATTCTCCGTCGTGAAGCTGAGCCTGCCCTGGCCCAGGATTTGGAGAGGCAGAAGGGGCACTCAGTGGGCTGGTAGCTGAGCCACCCAGGTGAGCCAGCAGGTGAGGACAAAGGACACAGGCAGTGACAGTCCCCAAACCTATGCACTGGCCTAGGGCTGTGGGAACATGGCTGCTGCTTCTCCTCCTGCAAATGCCCTGTGCCCACCTAGCCCACCCGCTGCAGGGATTGGGTTTCTAGCCAATGTCGTCTCAGCTTAGCAAGTAACTGGTGAAACCACCACACATGCTGCCTTTCTTCCAGGCCCAGGAAAGTGCCATTTCCTCCAGGAGAAGGCTGACAATGATCTCCCGAGGAGCTTCCAGGACGTCTTAGCCTTCTCTAATGTGCCTTTCACTTTGGGCCACATAACAACCACTTGTGATCCCATTTCTTCTCCCCTCGTAACGAGACCTAAGCCACTGAGTGCCAAGTCTTATCTTGGAGGTGTCTGCATCACCTCTAATCCTCCTAGGAGCCCAGGAAGCAGTATGACCCCCCTTTTCCGGGTGAAGAAACTCGGGGAAGGTAGGAAACTAGCCTGAGCTGACATCAGAGATGAGGCAGTGATGCTAAGAGTCAAATTCAATCTTCTCGTTGCACCCAGGCCTCCGCCCTGCTCTCAGCTGCCTGAGGGGATGAACCTGTGCCTTATCTGGGTGCCTTTCATGAGCACCAGTTCTGTGGCTTGGACAGGATGGGACCTGTCCCACTTTGGACCCATTTAAATCTCCTCTGTGTGTGAACGAAAGGGCCCATTTTTACAGGGAGTACAACCACAATTGATGGAACCTCCAGTCTGTGCTGTCATATTAACCAGCCCGTCTAAACCTGCAGGCCCAAACACCTCTGGCGACACTTCCCATGTGTTGGGTCTGGACCCACTGAACATGCTCACCTCCTGGGGCTGTGTTCTGTGTGTACACTCCCTAGTTTGATGCACATGAGGGGCCCCGAGGAAGGAGTTTCTACCCCCATTTTACACGTGAGGAATCTGAGACGTGCAGATTGTCACTCACCCAAAGTCATGGGCTTAGAAAGAGCAGAAACCAGAATTAGGAGCACCCAGAACCCCTCGTCTCCATGTCGGGATGCTCTTGCTTCTAATCCCTGTCACAGGTAGGAGTGGGCTTCACCTGGTACCACCGGGCAAGTGCTAACTGTGTCTGCCGCCCTTCTCTCCTCCAGACACTGCAGCTCCCATCCAGGGGCAGCCAGGGCTGTTGACTCTGCCTGCCACCGTCTCTGCCCTGCACTTCCTGCCCATCCCTGCAGCCACTGCCCCACAAACTCTCACTGAATGTTGCTCCTCCAGCCCCTTGCACTCCATACCCACATCTGCTCCTCCACATTTCTGGAAAACCCATTCTGCAGAAACAGATATCTGATCAAGGAACTCCTCCTTCCACTGAACAGTTTTTGTTGACTTCCGATTGTCCCTGGACATGACACCCAAGGTCCCTCTGATTTGGCTCTGCTGACCACACAGTCCCAGAGCTCACCTTGCTCCAGTCACTCCAGAACTCTCCATGTTTCTCCAGGCCTCAGAGCTCCTGCTCAAGCTCATGCCGTCACTGGGACCCTTTTCCAAGCCCAACTCTTACCCAGCCTTCAGAGCCCTTGAGGGGTCACCCTCTGTGCCCACGCCTAGGGAAGATGCTCCCAAACACCCCAGCAACCTCCATCACAGCCAGGGGTGCCCTGAACCCCCCTAACGTACCTACTGTGTCTCCTCTCACAGACCAAACTCCCGGGACCAAGAGGCTCATCACTCATCTAAGCATCTGTGAGATCTAGCCCAACGCCTGGTACGTGAGAGGATGTGAGTAAAGTGTGTGGCATGAAGACGGTGGTGAGTCAGCCACTGCAGAATGGGTTCCTGTCACATGCCAGGTGCCCAGAAAGCCCTGCCCAGACATTATCTGATGTAAGTGTAGGGGTGAGGGGAGGCCCCTGAGAGTCCCCTGAAAGGTCAACTCACAACTAAGGCAGATTAATAAGAGAAAGAGTTATGCACATGCACAAGGGGCGAATCACAGAGTGACTACTCAGTATCCCAGTGGGATCCAGATATTTTTATACATGCCTTTCAGAGGAGCGAGGTGATGTGAGGACATGGGTGACTCTGCTTGGGGGCAATAAACTGTTGCTAAGGAGAATGAATAGGACTTGGGAGGATGAAGGGGTAAGGGACACAGGTGGACTTAGAAATTACCCTGAGAAATAGGTGTTGCGTTTTAAATGATTTGGGCTAGACCTGGCTAGATTCTTGATCTTCTTTCCTTCAACATACTGAGATAACAAGGAGAGGAAGGGATGTTCCTTGTTCTTTTGATCTGTCAGTCTGGATTTATCCAGATAGAAGGAGAGCCCCTGACGGGACTTTTTGATCTCCAAGGACCTATAATTCAAATACTCTTTATACCAAGGAGTTGTATTTTGACATGAAATTTCCTGATCTCCTTCATAACCCTCCCAGCAACCTTATGGGATAACAATCTTTATTTTGCAGATACTGAAATAGAGGCAGAGAACCAGAGTCGTAACTTCTCCAGTAGGCTCATAAGTGGCGGGGGGAGTCACGCCTCCGTGGCTTGAATTCCCAACCACAGCTGATACCCCAGAGCTAATTGTGCACTCAGCCTGTACCTTGAGCAGATGATAAGCTATGCTCTGGAAATTATGGAAAATCAAGAGTTGCACTGTAGGGCCCTGTGAGGACAGCAAGGTTTTGTTTAATGGGGGAGCATTCACAGGATCTGGATCAAATTGGACTATAGGTCCAATCACAAGCTCATGGGGATCTCCTCAGCCTCAAAGACAATCAGCTGCCAACGAACAAGAAATAATGACACATGTTTAACAGAGAGCCCCAGGGTTAACAGAAGGGACTTCATACCAATTTTCTTAAGGAAGGAATCTATACTCTGACAAAAGTTTCACAGAAGCAGGGCTCATGGATTCTGAAAACATGATGACCAGCTGTTTCTTTGTAGAAAAGCCTATTCACAGACACAGCGCTATGAGGCAATAAAGTCTTTTTTCTTCTTATAGTTATTTTTTGGACAGTTTTTTAAGGTTTCTCATTAGGATGAAAGCAAATTTGATGCTGTAAACTTTAAAGATCCTCCAGAGTGCCAGTTAAGAGGGAGGTTCTCTCACAGTGGTGAGCAATGGCTAATTTTAGTCAAAGTTTCACTGCTAATGTTTCATAACTTTCAAGTAACTATTCAAGTTGATATTTTCAGCTGAAAGATGATCTTGGGTTTAGGCCCAAATGAGCAATTTACGAAAGACATGCTTTGCCCAAATGCTTCTAGTTTCATGAAGATTTTTAAAAATGTTTTGACTTTTTCTATTCTTTTCACCTTGAGCCTTATGTTGATTAATATCTCTTAAAAAGGCTGATGCACCTTCTGCTTCCTCTTCTAAGTACCCCTCTTTGTCCCCCATGTTTAAGGTGCTACCCTTGTTCCCCAGGTCCCCAGATTATGCCAGATTCATCAGAGGCAGGGCTCCCGGCTTCCCCAGTCCAAGGAGGGTTCACGAGGAAATCACATCCTTGTTCCCATCTTCAAACCCAAATGAAGGATGGATATAAGCTCGTAGACCTCAACAAGAATGGCTTCATGGAAACCTTATGAAATTCTCTCAGAAAAAAAAAAAAATCAATAATAAAAAGCAATCCAGGGCAGTGCCTGTAGTTCATTGAGTAGGGCACTGGCCCCATATACTGAGGGTGGTGGGTTTGAACCCGGCCCCAGCCAAACGGCAACAAAAAAATAGCCGGGCGTTATGGCAGGTGCCTGTAGTTCCAGCTACTCGGGAGGCTGAGGCAAGAGAATCGCCTAAGCCCAAGAGCTGGAGGTTGCTGTGAGCTGTGAAGCTACAGCACTCTACTAAGGGCAACAAAGTGAGACTCTGTGTCTAAAAAATAAAAAAAATAAAGCAATCCAACTCATAATAGATGCAAAAATATTGTATGTAAAAATGTCATATTTTTCTCATCATTGGCATCAACAGTTGGATATTTGCCTCAGACGCAGCAACACAATTCCTTGGTGTGTTGTGAAAATGTGAGCCACCATAAGCATGAAGTCATTAACAGCACAGAAGTCCTTGTTCTCACCCCATTTCTGGAGACCTTAGATAACTTGGCAGCCATATCCCCCTCCCTATGGAGAGAAAGGGTGGAGGGAGAAGCCATCATGTAGATGTTGTGAGATAAGGTGAGTTGACCAAAGTCACATGTCTCCAATGAGCAGTAGCAGTTGAAACTCATGTCTGATTGACTCCAGTTTTGGCTGCTCAAAACCCAGAGTGGAATGTAGAACCTGGCCGCTGAAATAACCAGGAGGAAACAAGAGCTGCTCCTGGGGCAGCCTGATCAGAAACGACAGCCAGTTATACAGAACTCACACTGGAGGAAAATGGTGCTTCTTTGAGTTACTTTAGGGACATTTGCCTAAGCACAAGTGGTACTAGGAGTGTGTTCATAAACAGGCCATATTGTAAAGTCAGTAGTTTAGATAATGATGGCTGGGGCATGAAAGTTGCTGTGCCATTTTAAAATCAGCCAGAAGACAAGTAGTCCTCCATCTGAGGGAGTCCAGTGAAGGGCCAGCGAGAGAAGTGGAGCACCACAGAACCAGATAAGGGTAAGAAAGGGGGTTGGAGACAGATCTCACAGGTTGCCCCAACTCTTAAGGGAGGATAGATTTGTTCTTGGTAATGCCACCAGGATGTTCTTATGGTGCACAGGTATTTGGGCTTCTTATGCAATATGCACATATCCAAAGTTTCTTGCTTGGTGAACTATGTATACGGTTTCCCTAGCCTGGATTTCCTGGCAACCATTTCCTTTAAGGCACTATTGAGAAACCCCTACTGGGGAGATGAAGGAAGGATGCAGAACAGGAGAAGCCACTATCCTCTGATAAGTTTTGATAGGATAGCCTTGTTAATAAACTATCTAACAGAGAACAATAAACTATCTAATTTGCTGTCTCTGAGATTAACCACAGGGGTCCTAACTCACTATCTTTGAAAATTATCTGCCTGCAGAGATTATTTTCACAATATTTGAAAAGAGATGAGCAGAAATAAAGTGTAATTCCTCCTCCTTTACATTCATCAGGACAGTCTGGCCAGACTACATTGATAAGCCAGTCCCCAGGAGAAGAAAAAAAAAAAATGAACACCCTAACATCTCACAGCTGTCTCCAGGTAACCAGTCTACAGCAATAAATTTTTCTTCAGTCCTTTACAACCTCCCATAAAATCTCCAAGCCACTTGTCCTCCACATGGGTACCTCACCTTTCTTTCTTTTGGGTTTTACATGCTATCAGTTTTCTCTCTCCCCACCCCCTTTCTCTTTCCCTTCTTTCTCTCTTTCTCTTTCTCTCTTTCTCCATCTCTGAGAAAGGAAAATAAGTATTTTCTTCTGTATATCATAATCTTTGTGGTGAGAATTCTTTCCTCACCTACACTGTAAGTCCCCATCCTAACACCTGGTGGTCCATACAGGGACTTCACTCTCCTACCTCTGTCTTGAAAAACTCACTTTTCTCAAGACTACTCTGTCTCAAGACTACTCCCTTCTCTGCTACACACTCCCAGGACATCTCTCTTAGTGCCCTCATTCAGAATTCAGTGAGTCTTTTGGGCTCTAGAAGGGGTCATCTGCTCAAGGTTGAAAGTGACAGCTTTTGTCTAAGTTTGGGCTAGAAGAAAAACTTGCACTGGGTCTACCCATTGGAGGGACACTTACCATTCTTGCCCCAGGGGTGACTTCTAACTGCCCGCATTGGACTTCTCTCCATACCTAGGAACACCTGGCTTTAGGAAAAACTCTCTAGGTCTCTGTCTGGGTCAGAACTCAGGATGCCCATTTTCTGGCCAGATCTCCAGGTTTCAGTCTGACTCGGGGTCAAGGATGCCTGATGTTTGATCAAAACTCTGAAGGTTGACTGAGTCAGGGACCCCACGCTTCAGACCTTTATTTCTATTGACATATGACCATCCCTAAAAAAGTCCTTTTCTTTCTCTTAGTTGTCCTTATAGGTAACATTCAGTCAGCCCCACCCAAGGACTCCCCATTGGACTGTGTCCTTAAAAATTTGAAAACTTTGAGACTTACCTAACCTCAATCTCAAATATTTAGTGTTCTATTACAATATAACCTGGCCACAATATGAATGAAATGACCAGAAATTTTGGCCCAAGAATGGATCTTTTAATCATAATACTATTCTGCCACTCAATCTGTATTGCTACTAGCTTGGCAAGTAGTCTTTACATTTAGGCTTTCTTTGAACTTGTTAGACTTCTTGATCTTCATTCTACCTGCCACGTGTTACTTCTTACCCCTACATCCCTTCAACAATCTTCAGTTTACAAATGATGTTTCTTTTTCAGCTTCCCCATTCCTCCTCCTCCTTCTTCTCCACCTCCACCACTCTCACCCTGCCACACTCACTCTGGCCAGCACCAGCACCCATGCACCAGTTCCTCAATGGAAGCTGGCGCAGAGAACATCATAAATTACTCAGAGCCAGGATGAAAATCAAGCCCTCTTCTTTCAAGACTGTTGGAAGCCATTAGCCATTAGCCTCTTTACTAATTAGGAATCCTTTGTAACTCATTAAGAGGCCTAAGGCTACACAAGACAAACCTACAAGTACTCAATTTATATAACAAATTACTTGAGTCTGGGTGTACAGCTGGTGGTTGGTCACTGATTAACCATCTTTTAGACAAAGCTTCATTTTTTTAACCAATTACTCAACAGGTCTGGAAAGTCTTACAAATCTCTTATAAGTTATACTCAGCCTATCACCCCCAATCCTCTGCAAAAAAATAGAAAAGACTTGGGTGGTGCCTGTGGCTCAAAGGAGTAGGGCTCCGGCCCCATATACTAGAGGTGGTGGGTTCAAACCTGGCCCCAGCCAAAAACTGCAAAAAAAAAAAAAAAAAAAAAAAAAAAGAAAGAAAAGAAAAGAAAAGAAAAGACTCATTCAGCTCTTAAAGAGTAGCTTATAAAACTTTTCTAGAACTGTGACAAAGCTGGATAGATCCCTTCCCTATGCTCTTTTCAGACTCCATGTCTCCCATAGGGTGTCTTGTTTCTTAGCCTTTGCACTTAGGTAGGAGTGTTCTGTTCTCTTATCCTTTTTTACCTTCAGAGTTCCCACCCCACTCAGCACTTACCTGCCAACAGTAGAGCTCACTCAGCAACATCTTAGGGAGGACCTGGATGCCCACCTTCCTCAACTTCAGCCTCTTAATTTAAAGAGACCACAACATGTACAGCCTAGAGACTGTATTTTATTTAAAGATCTCCCAGGATAAACTTGGCCCTCCCAACCTTTCTAAAAAAGTACTTTTCAAATAATTCTTACTACTTCCACTGCAGCTAAGCTTTTGGAAATTGTATCCTGGATCCATTTCTCCCAACTCAAATCTACTGATTCTCCAGAGAAACCTTCCTCCACCCACCATGAACTCCCCAGAAATCCAGTAACCTACACCTGCCATCTCATCACCAATACATGTACCAGACTACAATTCCCCCAACAAAAGCCCTCACACTCTGAGTTTTATTAATTTGCTGTAATATATATGTCTTCTTGTGGCCCTTGTCCTCCTCTTTATGCTTCTCTTGTTCTGTGAATATCACCACAACCCAGCTTATATACCAGACCAGTCTGTCTTTACCCACACTGGCAACTCTAATAATAACCCTAGTTTTCATATCCCCCACTGAAGATGTTGTATAACATCTCTTTTTTCCTGCAGTCCAAGAGGCCCTCCAACTTCTCAGAACTGTGAACTCTTCTCACTACGTGTAGCCTTAGCTGTCTTGACTAACATCCCTCTTAAGACCCCCAAAGCTCTGCTTTTGGTATTCGTTTTCAGACCCTACATTCTCTGCTATTTAATAACATGCATACAAATTCAAACCCTGTTTCACTCTCTAAGAAAACCCCCTCTTGCCTCTACTCTCACTTTTAAAACCATCTGTTTTCAATTCCTCACCTTTAATGATTCTCAAATGGACTGTTAGGTAGTAACATCTCTACAAGCCTAAGTCAACAGAAAAATGTTCCCAGAAAACTCCAAGGATTCCATTCAAATCCCCCAGTTTCTGAATTTATTCAGAAGAATATTAATTCTAACCAAAGAAAGAGCAAATGATAGGATGACCTTACTAATAAACTATCTAACAGAGAAAATTAACTCACTGTCTCCAACTTAACTGCAAAGGTCTTAATTCACTGCCTTTGTAAATTAACCACCCATGGAAATTATTTTTAAAGCATTTGAAAAGAGGTGAGCAGTCAAAAAGTGCAAATCCTCCTCCTTTATATTTACCAGATTAGTCTAGCCAGACTAAATTGATAAGCCAGTCTCCAGGAGGATAAAAAAAAAAAAAGAAGAACACTCTAGTATCTCACAGTTATCTCCAGCTAATCAATCTATAACAGTACATTTTTCTTTGCTCCTTTACAACCCCCCATAAAAACTCCAAGACACTCGTCTTCCCCATGAGTGCTTCCCCTTTCTCTCTTTTAGGTGCCACACCCTATCCTTTCTCTCTCTTTTCCCTACTCTCTTTAATTCCCCTTCTCTCTCTCTTTATCCTCCCTCAAGAAAATAAATGTACTTCTTTTTATAAATAATCTTTGTATCAAGAGTTCTTCCACTTACACCATGAGTTCCCACCCTAACAAGATTCTGGATCTCAGAATAGGTGGCATGGAGACATCTCCCCCTTTAGTGCTTGAAAGTGGCACTCATTCTCTTATGGATTTGTTTAAGGCTATACAATTATCCATAAAGTAAAATAAGGAAGGGAGGAGCACTTATCACTCATGGATCTCTTCAAGGACATCATAGTTGGCCAATAAAGCAGGACTAAAGGAAATACCAAAATAATTCAAACTTCTACTATGAGTTTGAGATGCCCTTTCTGATCAAGAAATTTAAGTACCTAAAAAAAAAGAAAGAAAGAAATTTAAGTACCTACCAAATGTTCAGCACTTTTTACTCAATTAAAAGAATGATCAGAAGCTGTGATGGGTTGGATGTGTGCCCCAGAAAGGGTGTGCTGGAATTCTACCTCCTGGTCCCTCAGAATGTGACGTGATCTGGGGACAAGGTCTTGGCAGTGATAATCAAGTTAAAGAGGGGTCATTGGGATAGACTGTATTCCAATATGACTTGGTGTCCTTACATAAAGGAGAATAGCACAGGTTCCCCCAGAGAGGAGTGTGTGTGTGTGAGGGCCTGTGTGTGTGTGTGGTGTGTATGGTGTGGTGGGGGGGAGGTGTGGTGTGTATGGTGTGGTTGTGTGGGGTGCGTTAGGTGTGTGTGTGTGTGGTGTGTATGCTGTGGTGTGTGGGGTTAAGGTGCATGTATGTGTCTGTGTGTGTGGTGCATATGGCATGGTGGTGTGGGGTGTGTTTGGTGTGTGTCTGTGTGGTATGTATGGTGTGGAGGTGTGAGGTATGTGTGTGGTGTGTATCGTGTGGTGGTGTGGAGGGGGTGTGTACATGTGGTGTGTATGGCATGATAGGGGGGTTGAGGTGCATGTATGTGTCTGTGTGTGTGTATGTGTGTAAGGTGTGTATGGTGTGGTGGTGTGGGATGTGTGTGTGGTGTGTATCGTGTGGTGGTGTGGTGTGCATGTGTGGTGTGGGGTATGTATGGTGTGGTAGTGTGTATCGTGTGGTGTGTGTGTGTGGTATGGGGTGTGTATGGTGTGGTAGTGTGTATGGTATGGTGTGGGGTGTGTATGTGTGTGGTATGTATGGCATGGTAGTGTGTATCATGTGGTGGTGGTGCGGGGTGTGTGTGTGGTGTGTATGATGTGGTAGTGTGTGTAGGGTGTGGTGGTGTGGTGTGTGTGTGTGTGGTGTGTATGGTGTGGTAGTGTGTATCATGTGGTGGTGGTGTGGGTGTATGTGTGTGTGTGTGTATGTGTGGTGTGGATGTTGTGGTAGAGTATTTCGTGTGGTGTGTGTGTGGTGTGAGGTTTGTATGGTGTGGTAGTGTGTATCATGTTATGGTGGTGTGTGTGTGTGTGTGGTATCTATGGCGTGGTAGTGTATATCGTGTGGTGTGTGGTGTGTATGGCGTGGTAGTATGTATAGTGTGGGGTGTGTGTAGTGTGTACCGTGTGGTGGTGGTGTGGGTTGTGTGTGGGGTGTGTATGGCATGGTAGTGTGTATCGTGTGGTGGTGGTGTGGGTTGTGTGTGTGATGGGTATGGTGTGGTAGTGTGTATCGTGTGGTATGTGTGTGTGATATGTATGGCATGGTAGTGTGTATCGTGTGGTGTGTGTGTGTGTGTGTGTGTGGTATTATGGCGTGGTGGTGTGTATCGTGTGGTGTGTATGGCGTGGTAGTGTGTATCGTGTGGGGTGTGTATAGTGTGTATCGTGTAGTGGTAGTGTGTATCATATGCTGGTGGTATGTGGGGTATGTGTGTGTGTGTGTGTGTGTGTATGGTGCATGCAGTGTCTACAAAGGAGCCCGTGAGAGCTGTGTCTGAGAAGGTCAGAAGGACCCTGACCTTGGAGTAACGTTGACACCTCACTGAAGGGCTGAACTCTGCCTCATGGTCCCACAGAGGGGTCTGAGCAGAGGCCTACGGCCCCACAGACACTTAGAGGCCCTGTGGGCAGCAGGAGGGGGTAGGAACAGGAGGCCAGCTGGTGATGGCCCAGTCTGGAGACAGCCGAGCCACCACAGCTGTGTGAACATCCTTTGGGCTTGACTGCAGGAGAGTCTGGGGAAACGTCCGGGAGACAGAGTGAAATAAAACTACAAAAATTATCCAAACCCACAGCTAGGTGGGGGGGCCTGGGTAGGTCACAGTGCAACTGTGTCACAGAGAACATGGATTAGGAGCAGGGAGTCTTACCTTGGAGACAGAAATAGTCCCAGACTAAAAACCTGAGGTTTAGCATCTGAAAGACCGAGTTTGAATCTTGTCTCTAGCATCTATTAAGTATAACCCGGAACTTACGGGTCTCACTGTGCTTCTGGTTCTCCAGTTTCCAAAGTGAGAGCTGAACACCAACAGCGCAGACCTCAGAAGATGATGCGGTGAGGAAAGAGCCCCAGTAAAGGGCGGGGTCCAGTGCCACACGGCCAGCCCTTGTCCAGCGTTAGCTGCCACCTGAGGAGGGGAGCACTGAAGACCACTCTACAAATCTGATAAAACCTGAATACTCCCCAGAAAAGTGCACTGTGCACGTGCGTGCCCCCCCCACACACACACACACACACACACACGCACTCACTATTGCGTAAACCTTCCCGGGAACCTTGGGCTCTCTGTGGCCACCCTGAATCCCACTAAATGCCTCTTGACCAGAATGTCAAGTTCCAGTCTCCATGGCGGTGTCCTACAGGCATTTGGAAACGTGGGTATGCATCTCCAGACAATAGGCAGGGCCAGAGAAGTGAAGAAGTTGGGAGTCTCTGGCATATTTCTGAACAAGCTGGTGAAGACATCACACAGGGAAGTGGGGTAGTAAGAGCACAGCAGGCTGGGGACAGCACCTGGGAGGCCATCTGCCATCCACAGGCCAGGGGAACGGGGCCAGCAAAGGAGAGAACACACACACACACACACACACACACACACACACACCAGAGAACTAGACCCAGCCCTGGAGCACTGAGATTTTAATCCCAGCAGGGTGAGGTCTTAGAACACAAACCAACATGAAATAGCCCGTTTGCAGTCATTTTGAATTTCATTGAGTACAATTCACCATCAAATCCTTCTATTTTATTTAGAAGCTGGATTTTTTTTTCTAACTTGTTTCTCCAGCTGTTCAATTTAAATTTGTCCCTTTGTGTAAAACTGTATTTCCCAAACCAAAATCATGCTATGCATTTAGAAGTAAGATTATTTTAATGACTTATGAATTTATGTATGAGAAGTTTTACAAGCATACCAAAAAAAAGTAACATTTAGTTATTGCATTCAACAAATTGGCTTTATGGAAAAGAACAACATTAGATGAAACCACAGGGATTCTGGAAAATCCCATTGTCAGATTTGAGAGTTTCTGGTGGGCACCACTGGTGGGCAGAGAGCAGAGGCCCAATACTTGTCAGTTTCTCTTACTCCCTCAGTTTCAGAGAACAAAGGGGAAGGAAGGGAGGGAGGGGGGAAGCAGGGAGCCGGGAAGGGAGAGAGAGGGAAGGAAGGAAGGTAGGGAGGGTGGGAGGGAGGGAGGGCGTGAGGGAGGGCGGG
>CAUYPK010156554.1:0-18149 GCA_963574355.1 Loris lydekkerianus
TTTTTTATTATTATTATTTTTTTATTGTTAAATCATAGCTGTGTACATTAGTGCAATCAATACCTGGGATTTCTATATCTAACAAAAGAAGCGAAAGATCTCTATAAAGAGAATTATGAAACTTTGAGAAAAGAAATAGCAGAAGATGTCAACAGATGGGAGAACATACCATGTTCATGGTTGGGAAGAATAAACATCATTAAAATGTTCATACTACTCAAAGCAATCTATAGATTTGATGCAATCCCCATCAAAGTACCAATGTCATACTTTAAAGATCTTGAAAAAAATAGTACTTTGATTCATATGGAACCAGAAAAAACCTCAAATAGTAAATACAGTTCTTAGAAATAAAAACAATTCTGGAGGCATCATGTTGCCAGACTTCAGATTATATTACAAGGCTATAGTGATCCAAACAGCATGGTACTGGCACAAAAATAGAGACACAGATCTATGGAATAGGATAGAGAATCTAGAGACGAAACTAGCCACATATTGTCATTTAATCTTTGGTAAGCCTAACAAAAACATGCAATAGGCAAAAGAATCCTTATTTAACAAATGGAGCTGGGACAACTGGTCATCCACATGCAGAAGTCTGTAACTGGACCCACACCTCTCACTAATGACAAAATTGATTCTCAATTGGATAAAAGATTTAAATTTAAGACATAAAACAATAAAAATTCTAGACGAGAGTGTGGGGAAACACTTGAAGATATTGGCCTGGGAAAGAACTTTATGAGGAAGACCTCCCCTAGCAATTGCTGGAACACCAAAAATAAATAATTGGGATTTGATCAAGCTGAAAAACTTTTGCACACCTAACAGTTCCACAAACAAAGCAAACAGACAGCCCTCAGAATGGGAGAAGATTTTTGCATGTTATGAATCTGACAAAGGCCTGATAACTAGACTCTACAGAGAACTCAAATTAAACAATAAGAAAAGTGCAAACAACCCATTCTATTAAGTGGGCAAGTAATTTGAACAGAAACCTCTCTAAGGATGACAGACAAATGACCAACAAACACATAAAAAAAAATGCTCATCGTCTTTGATCATCAGAGAAATGCAAAGCAAAGCCACTCTAAGATTTCACCTAACCCCAGGGAGATTAGCCCACAACACAAAGTCACAAAATACCATATGCTGGTGTGGATGTGGAGAGAAGGGAATACTTCTACACTGCTGGTGGGATTGGAAACTAATACAGTCCTTTTTGAGAGAAATACGTTTTTGACTTTTTTTTGAATTTTGCTTCAACTGGCTTTCACTCATCTTAGTTGGAAGTTTTTTTTTTTTTAATTTTCTTTTTTTCTTTTCTTCCTTTAGTGATTCTCTTGCCCTTAGCCTCCCAAGTAGCTGGGACTACAGGCACCCATCACAACACTGGGCTTTTTTTTTTTTTTTTTTTTTTTTTTGGTACAGACGGGATCTCGCTCTGGCTCATTGCAGCTCAGGCTGGTCTCAAACCTTTGAGCTGAGGCAATCCACCTGCCTCAGCCTCCCAGAAGGCTAGGATTATAGGCGTGAGCCACCATGCCCAACCTGGAGAGAAGTATGGAGAATCCTCAGAGATCTAAATGTAGACCTTCCATTTAACTCTGCAATCTCATTACTAGGTGTCTATCTAGAAGAACATAAATTATTTTACCACAGAGACATTTGTACTAGAATGTTTATTGCAGCTCAATTCATAATCACCAAATTGTGGAAGCAACCTCAGTGCCTATCAACTCATGAACGGATCAACAAACTGTGGTATATGTATACCATTGAATGTTATGGAGCCATTAAAAAAGATGGAGACTTTACATCTTTTACATTTACCTGGGTGGAGTTGAAATATATTCTTCTTAGTAAAGTATTGTAAGAATGGAAAGATGAATATCCAATGTACTCCATAATAATATGAAATCAATATATAAACAATTCCATATGAATTCCAGGTTCCATATGAATGCTCCTAAGAACAATAAAAAAAAAGTAACAGTGGTGAAAATGGGCATCATTGTTTTGTTCCAATTCTTAGGGGAATGCTTTCACTTTTCCCTATTTTAACTATGATGTTAGCTGTGGCTTTATTATATATGGCATTTATTTATTTATTTTCAAGCTGTTGCCCTGGGTAGAGTGCTATGGCATTATAGCTCACAGCAACCTCCAACTCTTGGGCTCAAGCGATCCTCTTGCCTCAGTTTTTCTATTTTATTAGAGATGGGGTCTCGCTTTCACTCAGGCTAGTCTCAAACTGGTGAGCTCAAGCTATCCACTTACCTTGGCTCCCAGAGTGCTAGGATTACATACATGAGCCACTGCACCCGGCCTGGTTTATTATTTTGATGTATGTTCCTTCAAGGCTAGTCAGTTGAGGATTTTTATTATGAAGAGATGCTGAATTTTATTGAACACTTTTCCTGTATCTGTTAAGTGCAGTAAATGTATTGCATTAATTGATTTGTATATGTTGAACCATCCTTGAATTTCTAGTATAAAATCCATTTGGTCATGGTATCTTTTTAACGTGCTGTTAAATTTGATTTCAAGACTTTGTTGAGGGTTTTTGCATCTATGTTCATTAGGGATATTGATCTGTAGTTTTCTTTTGTTGTGTTTTTATCTGGTTTTGTATCAGAGTGATACTGGCCTTATAGAATGAGTTGGGAAGAATTCCCTCCTTTTTGATTTTTTGAAACAGTTTCAGGAAGATTGGTATTAGTTCTTCTCTGTATGTTTGGTAGTATTTGGCTGTGAATCCATCTGGTTCTGGGGTTTTTTTGTGTTTGTTGGGAGACTTTTTATTACTGATTCAATCTTGCTACACAGCATGGATCTTTTCAGAAATTTTATTTCTACCTGATTCAATCAGGAGGCTGTGTGTTTCCAGAAATTTATCCCATTTCCTTTAGATTTTCTAGTTTGTAAGTGTAGTAGTCTCATAGTAGTAATAGTCTTCATAGTAGTCTGTGGATGATCTTTTGTATTTCTGTGGTATCGTTGTAATATATCCTTTTTCATTGCTGTTTCTGTTTATTTGGATCTTCTCTTTTCTTGGTTGGTCTAGCTAGTGGTTTATCAATTTTGTTTATCTTGTCTAAGAACCAACATTTTGCTTTGTTGATCCATGGTATTGGTTTTCTTTTACTCTATTTCATTTAGTTCTGCTCTGATCTTTGTTATCTTTTCTTCTAATAACTTTGGGTTTGTTTTGTTTCTAGTTCCTTTAGGTAGAACATTAGATTATCAATTTGTGATCCTACTTTTTTGATATACAAAGTTGATATAGACTTCCCACTTAGCATTACCTATTCTGTATCTCACAGGTGTTGGTATATTGTGTGTGTGTGTGTGTGTTTTTTTTTTTTTTTTTTTGTAGAGACAGTCTCATTTTATCACTTTCGGTAGAGTGCTGTGGTGTCGCATAGCTCACAACAACCTCCAGTTCCTGGGCCTAGGTGATTCTCCTGCCTCAGCCTCTTGAGTAGCTGGGACTATAGGCACCCGTCACAACACCCTGCTATCTTTTTGTTGCAGTTTGGCTGGGGCCGGGTTCAAACCCGCCACCCTTGGTATATGGGGCTGAGCCACAGGAGCCACCCTGGTATGTTGTGTTTTCATTTTGATTCATTTCGAAAAGGTTTTTAATTCCATCTTAATATTTTTGTTGACCCCGTGATTGTTCAGAAGCATATTATTTAATTTCCATGTATTTTCATGGTTTCCAAAGTTCCTTTTTGTATTGATTTCTAGCATTATTCCATGTGGCCTGAGAAGTTGCCTGATATGATTTTGATTTTTTGAAATTTGTTAATACTTGGTTTGTTACCCAACATACGGTCTGTCTTGGAGAATGTTCCATGTGTTGGTGAATATAATGTATATTCTGTTGTTGTTGGGTAGAATGTTCTATAAATGTTAAATACGTTTGATCTAATGTCTAATTTAAAATCAAGTTTTCTTTGTTGATTTTCTGTCTCGATGATATGTCTAGTGTTCTGAGTAGAGTGTTAAAGCGCCGACTATTACTGTATTGATGTCTATCTCTTTCATTTCGTCTAGTAATAATTGTTTTGTGAATCTGCAACTCCAATGTTGGGTGCATATCTATTTAGACTTATTATATTCTCTTGCTAAATTGATTCCTTTGTTATTAAACAGGGGCCATAAAGTTTGTGTGCAATTTATTTTATTTATTTATTTATTTATTTTGAGAGTCTCACGCTGTCACCCTGGATAGAATGCTATGGCATCACAGTTCACAGCAGCCTCAAACTCTTGGGCTTAAGCAATTCTCTTGCCTCAGCCTTCCAAGTAGCTGGGATTACAGGCACCACCAAAATGCCCAGCTATTTTTATGTTGTTGTTGTCATTGTTGCTTTAGCTGGCCTGGGCTGGGTTTGAACCTGCCAGCCTCAGTTTATGTGGCTGGTGTCCTACCCACTGAGCTATGGGCGCTGCCTATGTGCAATTTAAAATAGACACCCTGTATAATGACCTTCTTTGTTTTTGTTTGTTTTTTTTACTGTTTTTTATTGAAAGTCTGTTTTTCTTGGATATAAGTACAGCTATTCCTGCTTGCTTTGGTTTCTATTTTTACATGGAATATCTCTTCCTACTTTTTCACTTCCAGTCTATATGTGTTTTTACAGGTGACTTTCTTATAGACAACATGTAATTAGATCATTTTAAAAAATCCATTCTGCTAATCTGTGTTTTTTGAGTTTGGCATTTAAACCATTTACACTCAAAGTCAATATTGATATGTGAAGCTTTATTCCTGTCATATTGTTGGTTGTTTTCTGCTTGTTTTATACATAATTTGTTCCTTTATTTTCTCTGTCTTTTTGTTTTAGTGGTTTGATAAAATTCTTAATGTTGCTGTTTGATTCCTCTCTCTTCCCCCTTTGTGCAATTGTTTTGTGAGACCTGCAAGTTATGTTTGGGGATGGTTTTAGTATGGTTTTGTATCAGAGTGATACTGGCCTTATAGAATGAGTTGGGAAGAATTCCCTCCTTTTCTTTCCATGTTTAAGACTCCTTCAAGTATTTCCTGTAGGGCTGGTCTAGTGGCAATGAATTCCCTCAGTGTTATCTTATCTCGGAAAGATTTTCTTTATCCTTCATTTATGAAGCTTATTCTAGCAGGATTTTAGTATTTTCTATATAGCGAGATGAGGTCTCAGTTTTGCTCAGGCTGGCCTCAAAATCCTGAGCTCAGGCAATCCACCCAGCTTGGTCTCCCAGAGTCCTGGGATTACAGTTGTGAGCCCCTGTGCTGGGCCTATTCATTCTTTTAAACTATTTTTTTCCTTATTTTTTTCTGACTGAATTATTTAAAAAGATCTGTCTTCAGGTTCTGAGATTCATTCTTCTACTTGGTATAGTCATTACTGGAGTTTTCAAACATGTTTTATTTTGTTTTCATCAAAATGGCACCATACTGTTCCAAACATATTTTGTTATTTCCTTTAATGGGTTTTTCAGTTCCCGAATTTCTGTTGTTTGGATATCTATCTCCTTGGTAAATTTCTTGTTCGTATCTGGAATTTATTTTCTGATTTCTTTGTATTGGTTTTCAGATTTCTCTTGTGTCTCTTTGAGCTTTGTTAAATTTAATATTTTGAATTTTTCATCTGAATTTCAAGAAGTTCTTTTTTATTGGAAGTTATTACAATTGTTGTGGTCTCTTGATGGTATCATATATCCTTACTTTTTCATGTTTCCTGTGTCCTTCCACTGATATCTGTGTATCTGGTGTAGCAGTCACTTATTCCTATTTTTTGAAATTGCTCTCATAGAGTTTTTTTTTTTTTTTTCCTGAAGAGGTATATACGTTGCTGGGTGAGTCAGACACTTTGGCTTTGGTTTTGGGTCACCGCAGTAGTGTGATCTTTATGTGACCTTTTCAGCAGTATGCAGGGTTAGTGGTATCTGTGATTTCCTCAGTGGCTTAGGGTATGGTTATTAGTTGATGCTGTGGTGAAGTTTTGCTTGAGACTTCAAAGCCAATTGAACCAGTCTTCAGACCACTGTTATAGCAGCAGTGAGCTGAATGTGCATGTTTTTTAGGCTCCAAAGTAGTTTACACTGGCACGAGTGTTAAGGGCCCAGGAGATCCAGTTCTTGGCCTCCAAGTGATAATAGTGGGAGGAGTGGGCCAGGTGTGTGGGCAGGTTCTCAGGCTCCTGAGCAGTGGGTGATGGGAGTGGTGGTGGTAGAGCAACCCACTGGGAACACAGGGTCCGTGTTGGCATTGCTGGCAGCTGCAGTGGGTTGGGGAGGCTAATCTTCAGTCCCATGTCTGCCTGAACCCGGGCAGTGGGTGTTGTCCTAAAGATGCATAGGAGAGCCTGGTTCCTCCTCGGCTGGGCATGTACCCAAATTTGGACCAAGAGTGGGGCACACCCTAGTGTTAAATTCTCAAAATGGTGCCTTGAGCCTCTAACCCGGGAGGACAGGGCTCCTCCCAGGCAAGCAGCTGGGGCAAGAAGAAGCTGAAGGGAGGGCAGATCACTGTGTCTCCATCTCAGAGCAGTCAGGTGCAGGGCAGTGGGTATTGTCTCGTATGCCTGGGAGAGCCTGGTTTCCCTGACCCTCTTAGGCGAGGTGGTGACTGAGACTACAGGCATGTACCACTACATCCAGCTAATTTTTTTTACTGTTTGTAGAGATAGAGTAGCCTTGTGTTACTCGGGTTGGTCTTGAACTCCTGACCTCAAACGATCTTTCTGCCTTGGCCTTCCAAAGTGGTAGGATTACAGACATGAGCCACCCTGCCTGGGCCAGTTTAGGATATATTAACAACATCATCCCACACATTTTTCATGTCCTAGGCGTGAATTTATAAAATCTAATGTTTCTGCTGCCTGTTCAGAACCCATCTACTAATCTAGAGCAGTTCTGAGGAAGATCTATCTAAATGAGACAAAAATATGAGTAGCAGAATATTTTAAAAGAAATGTAGTTCAGTTGTTTTTTTCAGGTTAGTTTAATTGTTTGCCAAAAAGGTCCTAATCTATCAAACTATTGATGATTAAATAGTTTGGACTAGTATATTAAATTGTTGATCATTAAAATTATTCTTCCAAAGAGTTTGAAAATAGGTCATTTTGTAAGTATTTGTCTACTTTAGCACCATTTAATTTAAAAACATTTATTGAACCCTTTTATATGCAAAGATACAATTTGAACCCGTGGGACATTTACAGCCTAATATTTTCTCTTATCTAAGTTGCCATAGCCCATCACCAGTATACTACAATTAACATTCTCATGACAGATAATAATAGTTACCTTAGAATAAGAATGGTATGTGGCAATAATAGAAATTTGAAATGATAGATTTATTAAGCACTTTTAGGCCATCAAGTTACGAAAGCATATTAGGAGACTTAAAAAGACAAAAAGTATAAAATTAAACAATGACAAACACAGAAGATTGTCTTAGCTGAACAATTCTCATACAGTTATATCTATAGTATATTATTAATTTACTTAGCAAACTTTTTTTCCTGACATCTGCAAAGTGAAAAAAGTGAAGTGAAGAGTCAAACTTTATTTTCTAGTTAGTACAGAAAATATATATTTATCATGTCACACTTATTTCTTTTGGATACAATTAAGAGAAATGGTTCCATCTTTCTTTTCTTGTTATAAAATGAAGAGGTTCTTTAGATTTCTGGGTAAGACGAATAACTGGCAATTCCACAATGATTTCCTCTATTTCTTGCCATCCGAATATATCCTTGGTCACCAAAGTAGAGGCCCCAGCTTTAGAAAAAGAAATAACACAAAATTATAAATAAACACAATCAAATCTTATTACAATTTTTTGTTTTGTTTTGTTTTTTGGCCAGGGCTGGGTTTGAACCTGCCACCTTTGGTATATGGGGCCAGCACCCTACTCCTTGAGCCACGGGTGCCACCCTATAATTTTTTTTTTTTTTTGAGACAGAGTCTCAAGCTGTTGCTCTGGGTAGAGTGCCGTGGTGTCATAGCTCAAAGCAACCTCCAACTTGGGCTCAAGCAATCTTTTTGCCTCAGTTTTTCTATTTTTAATAGAGATGGGGGTCTCACTTTTGTTCAGGCTGGTCTTGAACTTGTGAGCTCAAGCAATCCACCCACCTCAGCCTCCCAGAGTGCTAGGATTACAGGCATGAGCCACCTTGCCTGGCCTTATTATAACTTTTTATCTCCTTCTTTTCTTCTATAATTGATCATATTGAAAAAGCTGTAAAACAAGATTAGAATGAAATAATACACATATAATAATTTCTCCAGGAAATGTAAGTAATTTTTAAAAGATAGCTTATACTAAAGGGTTTAATCCTACATTGATGAATAATAGACTTAATACCTAAGGAAAACAATAAAGACCCATCCCAGTTTGTCTTCCTATGTTGAAAATATACTTTCTATAAGGAAAGAGTTTCATTATCCTTCATAAAGCTTTATTGCTAAATTTTTTGCGTGAGAATATCATGGTTACTGATTTTCTATCAAACTTAAATTCCTCTAGAGACTGTCAATGAAGAAATATTTTTGAGGGCAGCACCTGTGGCTCAGTGGGTAGGGCACTGGCCCCATATATCGAGGGTGGTGGGTTCAAACCCAGCCCTGGCCAAAATGCAACAACAACAACAAAATAGCCAGGCGTCATTGTGGGTGCCTGTAGTCCCAGCTACTTGAGAGGCTGAGGCAAGAGAATCACCTAAGCCCAGCAGCTGGAGGTTGCTGTGAGCTGTGATGCAACAGCACTCTACCCAGGGCTACAGTGAGACTCTGTCTCTACAAAAAAAATTAAAAAAAAAGAAACATTTTTGAGCAACTATTATTAAAAAGGCATAGGGCAGGGAATTCTAAAGTAAACAATATAAAGTACATCTCTGAAAGAGCTTTTTGATCTAGAAATGGAGCTAAGACTTTCTCAGAAATAAAACTATCAAAAACTAGAATACGCTACCTTGTAAGGAGCTCTCCAGCAATGCGTTTTATCACAGGGCAGAGCTCGTTAGACGTATCGCAGAGTTAATTCATGTGTCAGATAAGGATTAGAGGAGAGTCAGAGTTTACTCACTTTTTTATTTCATAGCTTTAAAAGGATTTCAAAATTATTTTACAGATTGGCATATAGTTACCAATTTTTAAATTAGCATGTACTAACACACACAAAAAAGCCATACTATTTACTATCACTAGCTGTTTTCTTTCTTTCTTTTTCTTTCTTTCTTTCTTTCTTTCTTTCTTTCTTTCTTTCTTTCTTTCTTTCTTCTTTTTTTTTTTTTTTTGGTAGAGATAGGATCTTGTTTTGTTGCTGGGCTGGTCTTGAACTCCTGGTCTCAAGCAATCCTTCTGTCTTGGCTCCCCAAAGTTCAGGGATGTTACAAGCACGAGCCACCATGCTCAGTAGCAGGTTTATTTAAATAATACTCCAATTTATTTAAATAATTTAAATATATTTATTTAAATAAATATCCCCAATAACTTTGGGGCCTTAATTACTCACTGATCTGTATGAAAACTTCCCTAGCCCTCTTTTTCCAAAGATTCTCTTGCTCAATTTTGTGGGAAGACTCTTCAATCGAGGCAGCCTTCTAGCCAATTATGTGACCTTGTCAAGATTCTAAACTTTTCTGGATTGGTAGCAATTTTGTCTCTAGTTGTGCTAGATTTCTA
Organism: Loris lydekkerianus; assembly: GCA_963574355.1. NCBI lineage: Eukaryota > Metazoa > Chordata > Mammalia > Primates > Lorisidae > Loris > Loris lydekkerianus. The sequence continues at coordinate 9,682 of CAUYPK010156554.1, forward strand.
AATTTATGGACCAGTCCATAATTGGCAGCATAGACTATACAATTACTTCAGGATCTTATCCAATGGCATATCTTCAAGATCACTATAACTTAGAATTTATGGAGATGTCCCTGAAGAATGTGCATTTTATCAATCCTCATTGATTTCCGGATTAAGCCAAAACATCAGATAGTTATACAATCCAGTATTTTGCATGTTAGCTCCCCCCATAAAATAATTTTTACTCAATTATCCTTTGGCAGTAAATTATTAGCCTATATTATTAGACATTATGAAAACATTCTTTAAAACTTCTTACTGTATTAACTGTTGAAATGTTATTGAGGGCATTGTTCTCTACATCACATAGAGACACAAAGGAATAATAAAAATAATGACAATAATCCCTATAATTTGTTGGACACTATTATGTGCCAGGCACTGTGTGCTGAGTATTTCATGTTCATTTTCTTGTTTAATCTTTATAATATTCTTGAGGCTATTATTCCTATTTTACAGAGAAGAAAACTAAAAGTTAAAGAAGTTAACTAATCACCAAGGTTTATACATATAGTAAAGAAAGCCAGGATTCTGACCAAGATCTGCCTGACTTCAAAGTTAATTGTTTTACTCATTATGCTAAATTGTATTCTAAAAAGACTGACTCCTTCCTTCCTTCCTTCCTTCCTTCCTTCCTTCCTTCCTTCCTTCCTTCCTTCCTTCCTTCCTTCCTCCCTCCCTCCCTCCCTCCCTCCCTTTCTTCCTTTCTTTTTTTTTTGAGACAGAATCTCACTATGTTGCCCTGGGTAGAGTGCTATGGCGTCATAGCTCACAGCAACCTCAAGCTCTTGGGCTTAAGTGATTCTCTTGCCTCAGCCTCCCAAATAGTAGAAAGACTTTCTTGAACCATGTCAGGAAAGGGGAGAAAAATTCAGAGAAGTGGGTAATGTTTAGAAGATTAAGTATAAACACAAGAAAAACAGAAAAAGAAACCAAATAGAGAAAAACTCCACATTTTTTTACTTATGGTTAACTTGGTAGCATTGGGAGTGACACATAATTCAACCTTTTTATGAGATCAACAAGTACAAATTGGAAAATCTAAAATGATTGTGTACCCTTCGTGGAGCCTGTAATTCTTGTGTCTATTCAGTCCCTCCTCTGTGGGACTTGGCGCCTGCTGCTGCTGTGCTGCTTCGTCATTGCCCCTATCCATCTGTGTCTCCCTACCAGGCACCACGTGGTTAGAACAGTATGTACAGCTCTCTTACCTCATGCACTTATTATCACGGCTCTGCTTTTGCACATTTAGCTTTCTCTGCTCTGATTGCTGTTTTTAACCTGGCTAATTCCTTCTTGTTCTTTAAGATTTAGTTAAACAGACTGGGCACAGTGGCTTACAGCTGTAATCTCAACACTTTGGGAGGTCAAGACAGGTGGATTGCTTGAGCTCAAGAGTTCGAGACCAGCCTGAGGAAGAGCAAGACCCAGTCTCTACTAAAAATAGAAAAATTAGCCAGGTGTTGTGGTGTAATCCCTATATTGGGGAGGCTGAAGCAAGAGGATTGCTTGAGTCCAGGAGTTTGAGGTTGCTGTGAGCTATGATGCCATAGCACTTTAGCCAGGGTGACAAAGCGAGACTCTGTCCCCCAAAAAACAGACGAACAAACAAAACTATTTAGTTAAATAACTTAGCTAAAAAGCTTTCCCTGACTATTCAGCCTGGGCAAAATACTCTTCTATGCTTCCACTGCAACTTATACTACCTCTAATTTTAGCATTTATAACATTCTATTATAAGGGTATGTATATGCACCTACCTGTTTCCTTGACTCTAACTTTAAGCATCTTGAGGGATGATAGAAAAGCTGTATTTTTCAATACCAAATTCTTAGTTCCTAGCTTGTCACAAGTTAGGTACTCAATATATGTTTGTTGAATTAATGTATAAATGAAGTTTGCAAAAATGAACAAGAGATTGCCCTACTTTTTTTTCCTTTAATAGCATCAGTTATGCCTTATCTTTAAGAATCTTACATTCCATTGAATAGAAATTGATTTGTAGACACAGCTGTAACACAAGCCAAGTGTTAAATACTGTAATAGAATTTGTAAAGCATTGCTAGGGCTTAGAAATGAGAGAAACAATTCTGAGTAAGTGAATGAGGTGTGAAGGAAATAACATTTGGGAGGTTTTGAGGAATAAATAGTATTTTTAATGACTTTTTCACTTTAAAAGTAGTAGCTTCCTTTTTAAAGACAATTTTGAAATATACAAAAATAGGCAAAGACAACCATTATTAACAGTTGGTGTAATTTCTTCTGGTCCTTTATTATAATGTACATCAGAGAAGTTGGACATACTATTTTAAACTTAATATTTAAATTATATATAAAGTTTGTATTTACATATATATTTTTCCTTTAAAATATATATCCTAATTATTATATTAGCTTTTAATAATAGTCTGAATTATCCTAATGCATGGGTTGGTTTATTTAATCGTTTCTCTATTGTTAGGCATTTTTGGATGCTTACTACTTTTTACTATTAAAGAACAATGTAACAATTTACATAAACTGAGTATGAAGGTTTCCCTGTATTTAGGATTATCTTCTTTATACAGATTCCAAGAAATGAATAATGGACCAAGAACAATGTTTATTCATATTGTTAAATTGCTCTCCAGAAGGATTATAACAATGTATTACTTTCCTATCTGTAAGACACTGTAAGAGAGTGCCTATTTCACCAGACAGGGATAATTTCTGTACATGGCAATAGGTTTCAAGGACATTTCAGAAAGATAAAATGGCATATGCAAGGAAATAGAAATGGGTAAATATTTGAGAATATAGCAGAAGAGGTGTCTAGAAAGCTATGTCGAAAGCTAGATAATAGGGAAACTGCAGTGCTTGGTCAGAAATTCAGGCTTTATTTTGATGACAATGTGGAACTATCTAGAATTTTTGAACATGTTTTGACAAGATCTATCTCTCTCTATATATATTTTGTTTTTCTTTTTTGTAGTTTTTGGTAGGGGCTGGGTTTGAATCTGCCACCTCTGGCATATGGGACCGGCACCCTACTCCTTTGAGCCACAGGCACCGCCCGACAATATCTACATTTTAAAAGATGCCTCTATAGCTGAGTAGACTAGAACCTGAATTAGAGTAGGGCCTTTGAGAATGGAAAAGAGAAACTGTACGTATAAAATATGATTCAGGGGCTAAATAGACAGGACTGTGGGAATTAAGAAAAGGGGAGTCCAAGATGATTTCAGGGCTTAAATAATATGAAGGTAGGGCCAGATATGCTGACTCATGCCTATAATCCCAGCACTTTGGGAGTCCAAAGCAGGAGGATTGTTTGAGGCCAAGAGTTCAAGACCAGCCAAGGCAACAGAGAGAGAATTACCCAGATATGGAATTGCATGCCTGTAGTCCCAGCTACTCAGGTGGCTGAGGCAGGAGGATGACTTGACCCCAGAAGTGTGAGGTTGCAGTGAGCTGTGATCATACCACTATACTTTAGCTGGGCTACAAAGCAAGACTATCTCTAAAGAAAAAAAAAGAAACAACACAGAGTGGCGCCTGTAACTCAGTGGGTAGGGCACCAGCCCCATATACCGAGGGTGGCAGGTTCTAACCCAGCCCCAACCAGCTAAAATAGCAGTGACAACTGCAACAAAAACAGCTGGGCATAGTGGCAAGTGCCTGTAGTTCCAGCTACTTGGGAGGCTGAAGCAAGAGAATCGCCTAACCCCAAGAGTTGGGGGTTGCTATGAGCTGTGATGTCACAGCACTCTACTGAGGGTGACAAAGTGAGACTCTGTCCCCCCCCCAAAAAAAAAATGAAGATGGTAATGTATTGCCCCAAATATGGTTTTCCCTTGATCTTATTCTAAAATCCTTTTCAGGGATGTAGGATGAAGGGAGAGTTGGGATAGAGGAAGAGAAGACATGTTTAGACCTGCTGAGTGTGAGAACATATATTGTTATGAGTGGTAGGAGGCTCAGTGGGTGGGGAATTTCTTTTCTTTCTTTCTTTTTCTTTTTTTTGTAGAGACAGAGTCTCACTTGATTGCCCTCAGTAGAGTGCTGTGATGTCACAGCTCACAGCAACTTCCAACTCCTGGGCATAGGTGATTCTCTTGCCTCAGGCTCCCAAGTAGCTGGGACTACAGGAGCCCACCACAACGCCCGGCTATTTTTTTGCTGAAGTTTGGCTGGGGCAGGGTTTGAACCCGCCACGCTTGGTATATGGGGCCGGCGCCCTACCCACTGAGCCACAGGTGCCGCCTGGGAATTGCCAAGGTGGAGGATGGGAAAGTCTGTCACCCAGTAGAGAGGTCATTTTTAGAGATTATGAACTGGAAATCATCAACATGACAGCAGTAGTTGAAACTCAAGGAAAAGAAGAATCTGCTTTGGTATAACAATTCATGTAAGGAGCAGGTGGAAAAAAATAATCTAAGATATGAGGCTAATGCTGAGTAGGGAAATGAATCAGGTTAGTACCGTGTCACTGATGTCATGGAAGTAAGTGTTTATAAAGCAGAGAAGTATTTTGCATTTCCATATCATCGCACGTGCTTTTTGGGTCACTGAGCAACTTTCCAAGCCCTAACACACTTTTCCCCTCCAACACATGAGAAATTCCACTCAGCTGAAAACTGATTGCAAATAATGTCTCCCCATGGAGCTTTGGGCAGTGAAGCTTTTCTGCTATAGGCCCAAAGCCACTGAGATGTGCATTATTATAACATAGCATGTTGTACTATTTAAAGATACATCTAAGTCTATGTTAAATTGTGAGCATCTTTGGAACAGGACGTTTTCTTATTTTTTATATCACCAGGGCCTAGATAATGCCAGTCACATTGTAGATGCATAGGAAGTGCTTGTTGAATGAATGAGTACAGAAAAGAAGTTTTGAATTTCAATACTAAAATAGAGATATGATCTTTAAGAAGAGCAACTTCACTAGAGAAGAGAATTTAGAACACCTAGGGAGCCCCTTAGAAAGTCAGTAAAGCATAAGGGAAAGTATTACTTCATTTAAAAAACATGTCCCTGGTCTGTACCTAAGATGATCGGTGCTGTGAATAGGTTAACAGTGAACCAAGATATTGATTCCCTCAGCTACTTCCAATATGCTAGGCAAATATCATTATCTTCTGTGTGTGCCACAACATGAAAAGGTAGGAAAACACCTTTTCATTTGTTTAAGATTTATAGACTATGAAATTCCAATAAGGATTTGAAGGGTATGATGGGTTGAATTGTGTCCTTCCCAAATTCATGTTGAAATCTAAACCCCCAGTGCCTCAGAATGTGACCTTATTTGGAAACAGGGTTATTGTAAATGTAATTAGCTGAATTAAGGTGAGGGCATTAGTGTGGGTCCTAAGCTGATATGACTGATGTCTTATAAAAAGGGAAAATTATACACAGAGACAGACACGCACACACAGGGAATGCCACATGAAAAATGGAGGCAGAGACCAGGGCGACACATCCACAGACCAAGGAAAAGCAGATTACCAGCAAAACTGCTAGGGGATAGGCATCATTTTTCTTTCTTTTTTTCTTTTTTTTTTTTGAGACAGAGCCTTAAGCTGTCGCCCTAGGTAGAGCGCTGTGACATCACAGCTCACAGCAACCTCAAACTCCTGGGCTCAAGCGAGTCTCCTGCCTCTGCCTCCCAAGTAGCTGGGATCACAGGGACCCGTCACAACACCCGGCTATTTTTTTGGTTGCAGCCATCATTGTTGTTTGCCAGGCCAGGGCTGGATTTGAACCCGCCAGCTCAGGTGTATGCGGCCGCTGCCTTAGCGGCTTGAGCCATAGGCGCCGAGCCAGGCATCATTTTTCTTTCTTTCTTTCTTTCTTTTTTTTCTCAGTTTTGGCCAGGGCTGGACTTGAACCCGCCACCCCTGGTATATGGGGCCGGCACCCTACTCCTTGAGCCACAGGTGCTGCCATTTTTCTTTAATTTTTTAAAAAATACTTAGTTGGTCAATTATTGGGTGGCACCTGTGGCTCAAAGGGGTAGGGCACCGGCCCCATATGCCGGAAGTGGTGGGTTCAAACCCAGCCCTGGCCAAAAACTGCAAAACAAACAAACAAACAAACTATATGTATATATATTAGTTGGCAAATACTATATATATTCAAGATGTACAAAGTGACAATTTTATATACGTATAAATTGTGTCATAATTATCACCATGAAATCAATTAATACATTCATCAAAACTCATGCTGATCCCTAGAACTTTTTCATCTTACAAGAGAAAGTATGTACTCTTTGGTTACCATTTCCCCATTTCCCCATCCTCTAGTGGCAACCACAGCTCTATTCTGTTCTTATGAATTTAACTTCTTTAGATTCCACACGTGAGATCATGTAGTATTTTTCTTCCTGTGACTGTAAACATTTTTTTCCTCATAGCCCTGAGAAGGACCTAACCCTCCCTGCACCTTGATCTCAGACTTCCAGCCTCTGGAACCAGGAGAGATAAATTTCTGTTGTTTAAGCCACTCAGTTTGTGGTGCTTTATTGTAACCATCCTAGGAAGTTAACATAAAGAGAGACTTCAAGTGTGCTTAAAACTCAACTCTTCATATTTCCTCCCCCTTTTCCCTCTAGGAGTTATATACCTTTAATTTGTGAATTATACAGATGGCAGTTCAATACATATGGCAAGGGGCCATTAGGTGCCACATTGGTGCTGCTGAAGATACTCATAGGCAGATATAGAGGATTAGAGTGACACACAGGTAAACGTACAATTTAAATGTAATACATGAAAGGCTGTGATCTGGCACACACAGGACCTTTTACAGTATATAAAAAAGACATTTTGCTCAGCCCACGGATTCAGGAAGGACTTTACAGGACAGATAATGGCTGAGCCCTCTTGAAGGAAAAGGAGGGGAAAAACCAAATGAGAAGAAAGGTGTAAGGATGTTCTAGGCAAAAGGAACTCATAACCAAGATCTGAAGATATTAAAGATAAAGCAGTATGTATGGGAACTATAACTAGAGTGAAATGAATGAAACAACAAATGCCAGGAGTTGAGGCTGGCAAGGCAGGTAAGGTCGGCAGCAGGGAAGACTCGTCTTCTCTATCAGAGAACTTTAATTTTACACTGATACTAAGTAGAAGAGTGATCAGCCCAGACTCATTCACATTTTAGCCACATCAGTTTGGGCCACACACAGTGGCTCACACCTGTAATCCTAGCACTCTGGGAGCCCGAGGCAGGTGGATTGCAGGAGTTTGAGACCAGCCTGAGCAAGAGGGAAACCCTGTCTCTAAAAATAGCCGGGTGTTGTGGCAAGTGCCTATAGTCCCACCTACCTGGGAGGCTGAGGCAAGAGAATTACTTAAGCCCAAGAGTTTGAGGTTGCTGTGAGCTGTGACACGACAGCACTCTACTGAAGGTGATAAAGTGAGACTATGTCTCAAAAAAAAAGGAGACACATCAGTTTGGCAGCAGTAGGAAAGATGAACTAGAGAGTAAAGGGGAGAGCAGGGAGTTAGGGAGACAAGTTAGAAAGCAACAGCAATATTCCCGGCAAGAGGTAAAGTAGAGCAGGAATAGAAAATGAAGAAGGAGCAAAATAAACAACATATATGAGGTGAAATTAATTTGACTAGTTTGTTGCTTCAATGACCTTGAGGGGTCAAGGATGAATCCGTAGTGTCTCATTGGGTGACTGTGCTGTGTGGTGTGGCCACTTACTGATATGGGGGTTCTGAAGGAGAGGCAGTGTGGTAGAGAATTCCTTGGACATAGTGAGTTGGGAGAGATTCAATATATGTAAGTGGGTATGTCCAGGTGAATCTGAAGTTCTAGGCAGATGTCACAGCTAGAGCTAGAGATTCAAAAGCTATCAGCGTATAGGCTACAGCTGTAGGAGTGGAATAATGTCACCCAAGAAAAACTAGAATAAGAAAAGTAATTGACAGAAGACTGAGTCCCTGGTGAAATAGCAACATTTAGGGGCAGCAGAGGACTAGGTGTTCATAAGAAAGGCCTTGGAGGAATGATCAGAGAATCATGAAAACAAAGTTAAGAAGCCAGAATAGTAAGTAAAGAAATTGGGGCAGGAAACAATTTAGGTAATTTTGTAAAAAGCTATCAGCTTATTGTCAATATCATAATTGTCATGACCAAAATCACATGAGAGTCTTTGTTGAGGGTCCCTCAGATTTCTGATTTTAATTAAATATATGTTAAAATGCAAATAGATTACCCATTCTTTTTTTTTTTTTTTCTTTTTTTCTTGAGACAGTTTCACTATGTCACCCTTGGTAGAGTGCTGTGATGTCACGGCTCACAGCAACCTCAAACTCTTGGGCTCAAGCGAGTCTCTTGCCTCAGCCTCCCAAGTTGCTAGGACTACAGGCGCCTGTCACAATGCCCGGCTATTTTTAGAGATGGGATCTTGTTCTAGCTCAGGCTGGTCTTGGACT
>CAUYPK010156555.1:0-37349 GCA_963574355.1 Loris lydekkerianus
GGAACACTTTTACACTACTGATGGGATTGCAAAGTAAAACAACCTCTATGAAAAGAAGTATAGAGAATCTTCAAACAGCTAAATGTAGACCTTCCATTTGATCTGGCAATGCAATTTCTAGGTATCTACCCAAAAGAAAAAATAAAAGTATCTTATCACAAGAACATTTACATTGGAATGTTTACTGCAAATCAGTTCGTAATTGACAAGATGTGGAAGCAAGCCATGTGCCCATCAACTCATGAGTGGATTAATAAACTGTGGTATATGTACCCCATAGAATACTACACAGCCATAAGAAAGGTGAAGACTTTATATCTTTTATATCAACGTTGATGGAGTTGAAACACATTCTTCTTAGTAAAATGTCATAAAAATGAAAATACAAGTATCTAATGTACTCAATACTAATATGAAACCAAAAGAAAAACAACTATACACCCACATGAGAGAATAACACAAGTATATTCAAGTGGGGGAGGAGTGGGGAGAAGAGAAAGGAGAGGAGGAAGGGGGAAGAGTAAACTCACACCTGATAGACACAATATAAGGTTATACAACATACTCCCTAGATGAAGGGCTCAGCCACAACCTGAACGCCACATTAGAATGCAATCAACGTAACCTAATCATTTGTACCATCATATTAATCTGAAAGTTAAAAAAAAAAAGTAGGAAATATGATACAATGAGACTAACAAGAGCAGAACAGAAAAATGTATTGCTTTAGGAGAAAAAAAGTCTTTTATTAATAGAAATGCAGCTGTGGAAACTTTCAGCTATATTTATGGCAAACAATCTAAAAAGAACAAGGAGGGAGATTTTTCATACAAAACTTCAAAGTAGCTTCTAAACTCTGGAAAAGAAAGACAATGACAGGAGCTAAGAGTTCTAGAACATTTCCTAGCATGTAGAATATTCCACCATCAGAGATTAGGGTGGTCCTGGTGTTAGTGTTGATGATAACCTAAAATTTAGTGAGCATATCTGAGAAATAGGTTAGGAAATAACTTCCACAGGGAGCTGAGAATTCTAAGAAATTGTCTGAGAGTCAACCAAAATGCACCTTCAGCTTCATTATTAAAGTCTAATATCTAGTCCAGTCTCTCTGTGGCTATGCAGGCTCAGCTGGTTATGCTTGTAGAGTTTTTTGTTTTGTTTTGTTTTGTTTTTCTGAAGCAAAAGCTTACAAATATCAAGTACTACATCTACAGTTCCTCCCTCCACTAGGCATTTATAACACTTTCTTAGCATGCTTCTGTACTGTTATGGTTAATTCTAGCAAGCTGAGAATTGGCCTAAATTGTTTTTCTAAAGTAGCTGCAGAACACTGACCCTTGGTTGAAATATAAAATGTACTGTTAAGAGTGCAGCTTTATAATCACTTAGCTGAGCTGTTGGAGGGCAATTTGCACCAGCTCATCAGCATTGCTTATTGACAGTAGTGAGATTGATGATTTGTGGCTGTCTCAGTGGAATGCCCATAGTACAACATTGGAGATTCTTGCATAGCAAGAGCATATTTATGATGACCAGTAGGGTGTACCAAACCCTGTTCAAGCCTTTTTGGTCTCAAGGTGCCCCAACACACATTGTGAGAGAGAGACGGAGGGAGAGAGGGAGAGAGGAGCAGAGGAAGAGATGGAGAGAGGAAGAGAGGGAGCGGGGAGAGGGAGAGGGAGAGCAGGAGTGCTCATATATCTAATATTGGCCTGCTGGGAGAGGACCATGGGAGCCAGCAATGACCTATATATATCCCTTCCTGTGAAGTAGCCCTAGCTAGGGCACATATCCTTACTTTAATATCTTTGCTGTAGTTTCCACCTTTCCTTCAATGACCCATCCATCTGTCAGTGTTGCCTTTAGGCTCCCTTCTTTGAGTCCTCTTTAGCAACGGAACCCTGTCTACCTGTTATAGTTAATGTGGGATTTTCAAAGTACACAGTGACACAACGTATCTTCCATGTGGCATTACAAATATTTTTGTCATCTATGTTATAATGTGAAATTTTGAGAACAAAATCCATGTTTTATTATAGTGAGTGGGATTTACTACAGTATCAGGAATGCACTCCTTAGAAGACACATGATGTTGGTACATTGAAAAATACTATTTTTAAAAATAAAAGTAACCTTATTCTGAGCTCTCATGCTAGATTTTTGGGAAATGTGCTTAAATCTTGCTGAAATCCTCTCTTCACCTACTGCCAACAAGTGTTTAATAAAAACATCTGCAAAACAAAAATGGAAGCATTCAACTTTGGTACAAGTTAGTTGCCCTTGAGGTCATGGAGGTGCTGGCACATAGGATTCTGTGAAATGCTGATTCTTCTCTGTTGTGCTCCGGGACTAAGACTAAGAAACATGGTGTGTAGAATCCAGCCACTTTAGCTTTACCTTCAGTCCATGCATCCTGTTTGCCAAATCACCTATTCAAGGTACTGTTGTGGACAGTCATGGGATCCCGATGCCTGCATGACTCTTAGATTGCTGTCTCCTTCCATTAAAGGGATCTATTTTTCTTCCACCTGTTTCTTCCCCTCAATGTTTCCACTTAGTAACCTACTCTAGGAACTCAGGATTGAGAGTAAGAGAAACTTAGAGGAATAGTCTCAGACTACTTTCTGCTCCACTAGTAAATTCCTTTTAGGTGAGAAGGGACAGTATCTGGCTACCTGCTTAAAATGGAATAGAAGTGTGAAAGAGAAATATATATGTGAAAACATAGGGTTTAAATAAATCATATCTTCATGTACTTAAATACGTTGTATACTAATTCCACTTCCTGTGGAATTAGTAAGAAAGAAATTAGGCTAGAAGTGGGAAGAAGTTCTAATTCCATTTTTAACAGTATTGGTGAAATATAAACCACATGCCATAGACTTCATTCTCTTCAACCACCACCACAGCCCAATTTAGAACATCTCATGGCTTTGGAAGGAAACCCATGCCATCGAGCTATAAAACCCTGTCCCCTTAAGTGGCTGATAAACTATTTCATATCTTTATAGATTTCCCTATTCTGAACATTTAATATCAATGTAACGTGGTCATTTATTAAAGTCCTTTTTATTTAGAGAAATGTTTTCATGGTTTATCCATGTTTTGGCATGTTATTGGTATTTCATTTCATGTTAAAGCTGAATAATACTCTATATACCTATACTCTATATATCACCTTTTAAAATCTGTTCAGTGATCTCTAGACATTTGAATTTTTTCATCTTTTTATTATTATGAATAATGATTCAATAAACATTTGTGTGCATATTTTTGGGTGAACCCATTTGCATCTTGCTTGAGGTTATACTTAGGAGTATGAGTCATGGATTTTTGTGTGTGTGTGTGTATGCACAGTTTTTGGCCGGGGCTGGGTTTGAACTCACCACCTCCAGTATATGGGGTTGGCGCCCTACTCCTTTGAGCCACAGGTGCCACCCGTGGATTTTTTTATAATTTGGAAATCGCCTACCTGATTGAAAAAGAAACTTTTATTCTAATTCCATTTTCATTTTGGTCTTATCTAGAGAGAAAAACTACGAGTAATTCCTAGAGCTTCATAATTGTCTAAGTTCTCAATATTTTGTTATATTTGTTAAAATGTAGTAAAAAAAAGTACTTACTAAGTGTTAAAATTTCAGAGACTCTGAGTTTGTTGAGATTAAATAGGAGAGGATAGAGTGAGAATCTAGTAAGTCTCTTCACGGCATGTTGTCAGACTGAAGTTAGGATTCTACTTGGGTGAGGAACTGAAATAATTTGCAGGGGACTCTAATCCCTGGGGCTAATGCAAGAAAGAAGAATAAGCAGAAGCCTACGCTGCACTGAGAGACTCTGGAGTGTTGTTCGGATATCTCTGCTTTCCTCCTGACTCCGTACAACTAACTGTATTTCTTAACCAAAATTCCATGTGATATACTATTTCATGGATATTATCAGTTCATTACAGTAGGTTTTTAAGCAAACCATGATTCATTTTAAGCCTTTTTTTTCTATTGCAAAAATACATGTTGTCACGTTAGCCTGTTTGAAGGAATTATCACACATTTTCCCATTAGAGCTATTCCATTTTCTCCTGATAGTGTCCACAATAAATAAAAACCATGTGCTGATAATAGCTCACATCAAACACCTTATGTTCAGGATTTAAATTGCTTCAAATATGTCCCTGGAGTTAGCCCCAGTAAAATTAATAGCTGGGTTTCCTACCACAGAATCTTTTGAAAGGCAGCACAATCTTCCAATGTGAAATGGTTCCTCTGATACTTTTTTCACTTACCAACTGTTTCCCAAATTTACTGCCTGCAACAAACACCAAAGATCATGTTAAAGGTATACTACTGGGCCACAATTCAAGAGTTTCAGATTTATAGGCCTTGGACACAAATTGGTATTCTGCATGTTTAATGAGCATTTTAGGTGATTCTGAGACAGTAAGTCCATAGATCCTATATGAGATGAATCTGCCTTAGAAGACAGCTTTCATTGCTGCCTGAAGTTTGTATCCACTTTCATATCAGGCTTCATGGAGCTGTTGCATCAACCAATTTTAATTTTATTTTTAACTTCTAACATTTTCTAAAGCTGAAAGTCTCTTTTCTACTCTCTTTTATTTTTTTTTTTTTAAATATATATAAACCTCTGTGGAATTTAGATAGTTTTGTGTCTTGGCTTTTATGTTCTAGAGATGTCTTAAATTTCAGGTGTCCACTCTTTCTGGAATACCTGGAGAATAGAGTCACAGCCTTCTTCATACCTGGAGATGCAGGCCAGTCTGTAATCATCTGGCCCTCTAGGATCAGAGGCATTAACCGGACAAATGGCTACATATAGAATTCTCAAGGCATGTGAAAACTAAAATGTTTCTAGAAGAAAAAGCAAACATTCCCTGTTTTTATATTTTATATGTTTCTCTGTCTCAGTAGGCTAGAACTTTTTATAGGAGCATGGAGAAATTTAGTGAATTTTTATTTCTCCACAATAACCTACATTTTAGAAAATCTATACAAAAGTCTAGGAAAATATAGTTGCACAGGAAGTTAAATCAGCAACCCTGGATTGCTGAAAAGGTCTATCTTCAAGGCTGACCCTTGGCAGGCTCCTGGGAGATGAGCTCTGAGGCCTTGGAATAGTCTGTCTGGTAAGAGTACATTTGTATGCCTGAAGCCTTGGGCCACGGAGTAACAGTTTGATCAGAGACTTTAAGGTAACTGTATGATTTATGGTGCATGCCTGTTTTTACTCTGGAAGGTGGTTACCTCCTAGCTAAGGTCAGTCATGCAGGGGCCACAGCCTATGAAACTGACTCCCAGTAAAAGCCCTGTGCACCAAGGCTTAACCGTACTTCTGTAGTTGAAAACACATTGCATCATGCTGTCACACTGTTCCTACAGAATTAAGCACTTCCATGTACCTTCACTGAGAGAGAAAAAAAACTTATGAAGCTTATGCCTGGCTTCACCTATACTTTGCTTCTTGCTCATTTTCTTTATTTATTTTAATTCATTTCCTTTCACTGTGATCAACTATAATTGTAAGTATAACAATTTCTGAGTCTTGTAATTCCAGTGAATTATCAACCCTAAAGGTGGTATTGAAGATCCCAGACACAATTGTAAAAGGATTTAAAAATAAGGATACATTTTATGTGATCACTTTTAGTCATTCCTGTAAAATTATAAATGTTTAATTATATATTATAATGGAAGTTTGATCTGAGGCACTTTCCAAAGTGAGGTGTTAAATTAATATGTAAGACTCCACAGTGTTTTTTTAAGAACCAATTGGCTGACTTTTAAACCTCTTAATGACATTGAGGGCTTAAAGGGGAAGGGAAAGAGGTAAGATGAATACATAAAATTTCTCTGGAATGAACTGGTCTTCTTTCTTCCACATAAAGGGGGTACAGTGAAGATTTTTATTTCTTCTTCTTAAATCAAAAGGGTGCTATAAGGAGATTTCTGGAATTGATGGGTTCCCAGGGAGCTGGGTTTTGATTCATGAAATACCACTGGCAGAGCCAATATAATGTGGCCTAAGACCATAGAGCAAAGGGCTCTTTTGCACTTTCAATTTACTGGAGTAAGGAATGCAGAATATTTCCTGTGGGTCAGATATAGAGCACAGAGCACACTTTCAAGTAAGTGTGCATAGGGTTTTCTTAAATTCTCTTTAAGATAGACACCTAGAAGAGTCAGAGAAATTTAGTAGTAGAATACCAATTACCTGTGAATATTGGAGAAATCGTAGCAATTACCTGGAAGCAGGAAATTGAGACCTTGTCAAGGAGACTAGCAGAGATTCTCAGAGATGGTGAGTTTTCTTAATAACCATTGAAATGCCAACAAAATAAACCTTCAAAATGTAAACAAATGGTACAACATCATGACAGTACCAGTCAAGTGAGAGCTTTCCTGTGACAGTTGTCAGTCCTTTCTAACAGGGAAGGTGTGAGGGGCACCAGAAACTGTGGTTAGGGAGACAGAAGAGAAAAATGAAAATAAGACATATTAAAAAAAAAGACAGGGAGCCAATCACATACATTTCCTTTTCTGATTTCAGATTTTGCTACCTGGACTTCTTAACTTAAAGGCTTACTTTCTCTTACATTAACCTAGCTTCCTCACCTTGCTTTTAATGTTTACGTTTCATGCCTTTTTCCATTTCTTTACTCTAAAAGTGTTTGTGTTCTAATAGTTTATTCTTGTTTCAAGTAAGAAGCTTATATCCTGGTATGCTTGTTTCCACTGTAGGCTCACTTAGCATTTTTGAAAGCACTTATACATAATGTAATTACTGAGACACGAGTTTATATTTTCCATCATAATGACAACGTTCTCCCTAGAATTTCGGTTTTATGTTCTCTTCTTTTCCTACTTCAGAACTTTTCCATTAATTCAATATTTTTATTATTGCACCTCCCCTTCTATTAACTTTCTAAATTTATATTTACTTACTATGTTTTAGTGGTTGCCCTTGACTTGTCATAGTTTAATACAAATATCCCCAGTCCTACTAGACTTCATGAACATTTTTTCCTTTTATATTCTGCCTATATCTTTATACATTATTGCTTTGCATTTTATTTTACACATATTTTGAGTTGCACGAGACGTTATTATTTTTACAACCAATATTGTTTATTATGCCCATGTATACTTACATATTTATTAACCTTCCCTAGTAAATTTCATTTCTTCCTTTAGTTTCATTTCTTAATTTAGAATCACTTTCCTTCATCCTCAAGATAAAGTACTTCTTGTGTTAAGGACAACTGGCAAAAGAAAGAGAAAGTCTCATCTTTTGTCTGAAAGTAAGCTTTCAGGAGTAAAGGGGATCTCTGCTGGATTTAGAATCCTAAATTAACAAAGTTTTTTTCAACATTTAAAATACTATTTAGGGCAGCACCTGTAGCTCAGTCGGCAAGGGCGCCAGCCACATATACCTAGGATGGCGGGTTCGAACCCCACCTGGGTCCACTAAGCAACAATGACAACTGCAACCAAAAAAATAGCCAGACATTGTGGCAGATGCCTGTAGTCCCAAATACTTTAGGAGGCTGAAGCAAGACAATCACTTAAGCCCAAGAGTTGGAGGTTGCTGTGAGCTGTGATGCCATAGCACTCTACCCAGGGCAACAGCTTGAGACTGTCTCAAAATAAATAAATTAATTAAATAAAAATAAATAAATAAATAAATAAAATGCTATTTAATTGATGTCTGACATTCAGTCTACCTTGGGTATCATAACCACAGACTGGGTAACAAGTGATAGAAATCTATTTTCTCATTGTTTCGGAGACTAGAAGTCTGCGATCAGGGTGTTCAGCATGGTTGAGCTCTGTTAAGGGCTCTTTTACTGCCTTCTGGCTGTGTCCTCACTATGGTGTGTGGGTGGGGGTGGGGTGAAGAGAGAGAGAGAAAACAAATCTCTTGTCTTTCCTCATTTTCTCATAAGACTACAGTTCTATCAGATCAGGGCTCCCCGTTTAAGACCTTATGTAACCTTAGTTACCTCCTAAATAGCCTTATCTTTGAGCCACGTGAGCCACATGGGGAGTTGGGGCTTCAGCAGACAAATTTTGGAGCACATAATTCAATGCATAGGATCTGGTTGACATACTTTCTGTTGAGAGGTTAGCTATCAAACTTATAGTTACTTGTCATTTTGAAGGCTATATGCTGAAGATTTTTCTTTTCTCGTTGGTAACGCTAGTTTTGCTATGATGTATTGTTTTTTTGTTTGTTTTTTTTTACCTTGTTTGTGCTTCATTGAGTTTCTTTAATATGTGGACTGAGGCTCTTATATTGGATATTGGTTTTGTAAAATTCTTGGTCATTGTGACTTTGAATTTTGTGTAGTTCCCATTTTCATTCTCCTCTTTTTCTGGGATTAAAGTACACACATGTTAGTACTTTCTGCTGTGCTGTATTTTTATTTTATCATGTTATCAGTTAACTTTTCTATTTTTGCTATTTCTGTGCTTTAGTTTAGAGACCTTTTATGAACTCATAGTTTGACTCACTATTTCTGTATTCTACTATGCTCAGTCTGTTGGACCCTCCTTTACATTCATAAATTCAAATAATACACTTTTTAATGTTTTAAATGTAAATTTTAATTCTATAGAATAGGTTAATATAATAATAGGTTATTATTATAATTCTTTATCTTTTCTATAGTTGGTGTATTTTTTTAATTTTCCATAAGATATTAATGATAGTTATTTTAAGACTTACCTGGCAAACTCCAAAATCTGAATTACTTGTTGGTCTGCTTACATTGTCTTAATTTTTATGATTGTTAATCATACTTCCTTTTCTTTTTTCATATCTCCCATTTAAAAAAAGCTATATACATATATATATATATATATATATATATATATATATATAGAGAGAGAGAGAGAGAGAGAGAGAGAGAGAGAGAGAGAGAGAGAGAGAATTGCATATAAAAGCTATGTTGAGCTGATGTTTTAATCCCCTGGAATGATTTCCTATTTTCCATTTTATTTTTATTTTCAGACAGAAAGGTTGAGAGTGGCCTTTAAAAGCTAATAACCACACACAGTCGACAATAAGCAAAAATAACAGGGATTTGTGGTCTTCAGCAACATGAAATGGAATCCTCCCATGAATGGGCTTTAAAGAAAGTTCTTTCTTTCCCAGAGGAACTTCTAGACAAGAACCTCACCAGCTAACATCTTATGTCAACCTTATGAGACCCTAAACAGAGACCTCCATCAAGTTTGCCTAGACTTCAACCACAAAAATGAAAAATTATAGATGTAAAAAATTTTTTTTTTAATTTATTTTTTATTGTTGGGGATTCATTGAGGGTCTAATAAGCCAGGTTACACTGACTGCATTTGTTAGGTAGAGTGTGTATTCCAAGTCACTTAAAATTTTATCAGCCATAGAAAATTAAAATCCTCCCCTATCTCTCCCATGAAAGTGACCTGCACGTGAAAGTCTAAACCTGGGGCACAGCTGGTTGTGACATTCATGCCTTCTCAGTATAACTCCTCAGCTCCCTGCCTGAATGGCTTCAAAGTATGTATGACACCTGTTTTGAAGGGGACATGTACAATGAGAACAAAGCACTTTTTCCACTGACTTGTTTTGCCTGCAAAGTGTCTTCTTTTGTGAAAATGTCCTTATTGCTTCCACTGTTCTCTGTATACGTTGCAGCCATGTATCTACTTTTATTTAGTCGATGCCTCAGGGAATGTTAAATTTCATGCGTCTTCTCTCATCTCCAACTAGAAAATCTAATTACTAATTTTTTAGTTAGTAACTTGAAGTTACTTCAGAATTTTTGCTATTCAGAAATTGAACAAAAATTTTATCCTGCTAAAGGGGAAAAATATAGGAGAAATTTAAAATATGATTAGGAGAGAAAAAATACAGTTGCTTCATGATAGTTTTCGAGGGGGGTAGCGCTTGTGTAATAGAAATGTAGGTGTGTGTATGTACATGTATATATGTTTGTGTGCTTGATGTGATTATACATCTCTACATGGAGAAAGGGCCAATAAAAAGACATACACCAACAAAAGTTTGGTACTTTTGAATCTTTGATTATTTAGTTAGCTAGGTTATCTTAGCCACACTCTCATCTCATGAGGCAAAAAATAGAATTACTGGAGCATGATGGTGTACTCCTACAGTCCCAGTTACTTGGTAGGTGAGGAGAAAGTCTGAGCCAGGAGTTGGAGGTTGTAGTGACCTTTGATACACCACTGCCATCTAGCCTGGGCAATAGAGTGACTCCTGCCTGAAAAAAATATATATATTTTGTGTGTTCCCTACATTTTTATAAAAAGATCACACTATTATGTTAGGTAATTACTTAGACAGGAGCAAAGTGGATGGTGGACTGGCTTGGGTCAGACTGGCCTGTGTTGTTATGGGAACAATTGGTAACTCACAGGTGCAAGACCTTGTACGTGCATTGTTTGGAGAAGCTAGTTATTTTAGGGTAGTGATTAATGCCCCAGGAACCTTCTGACGTAGACAGACAGATGTGATCATATGGAATTGGGTTGTTTTGGAAGAGCCTGATTAGGACCCTAGAGAGGGGGCTCCCAAGAAAGAACAGATAATTTATTAAGGGGATCCCTAAGGACTGACCACGTTTGGTTTACAACGGAGGGTCTCCAAGGACTAACCAATCATAAAGAGGTAAAAACTCCCCATAAAGTAGAGGTATTGTCGAGATCTTGACAAAGGGTCTTTTAGAGCATATGCACAGTTGACTTAACGGTGCTCATAATAGTCACACCCACCAGCACCATGACAGTTTACAAATACCATGGCACACCCCAGAAATTGCCTTACAAGAATAGAAAAGGGGAGGTTTCCTAATTCAGGGAATTCTCCATCCTTTTCCCAGAAAAATCATGAAAATTCCATCCCCCACTTAACATAAGAGTAG
The DNA here is from genome assembly GCA_963574355.1 of Loris lydekkerianus. Lineage (NCBI taxonomy): Eukaryota > Metazoa > Chordata > Mammalia > Primates > Lorisidae > Loris > Loris lydekkerianus. The sequence continues at coordinate 10,937 of CAUYPK010156555.1, forward strand.
GGAGTCCACATAAAACAAGGAACCTTGTTAAACTCAGTGTCTCTTCCACTCACAGGAGGCTGACCTGCCCCTCCTTTGGGGTGTACTATGCTTTAATCTTTAATAAAACTTGGCACTTCGCTCAATCCTGCTTGCTCCATTCATCCATTGCATTGATTTGGTTCTAGTAACCATTCTTCAGAACTAAGAACCAAGAACCTGTGAACATGGGAACCTGACATCTGGTCAAATTGCTGTTGACCAAGGTCAGGATTCGTCCTAGAGTTCTGGTGAGACTAAATTTTCAAATTGTCTGGAAGTTTTTCTAATACTAATATGAAGAGGAAAAATTAAAAAGCTATAAATCAGCTAATGGGGGCTTCCCAAGAAACCTTTTGAAAAATTTAATTATATAAACTAAAATTATTTTTAAAAATCATGTTAATTAAGTACTTAAATTGACTTGAAACAAAATATTAATTACAAAATTTATAAAATACTTACAATACTTTGTGACCTCATATAAATTAAATTTAAATATAATATTAAATACTCAAGAATTCAAAATATAGGCTCGGTCCTGTAGCTCAGTGGCTAGAGCACTAGCCACATACACCGGAGCTGGAGGTTTGGAACCCAAACCAGCCCTGACAAACAATGACAACTGCAGCCCTAAAATAGCTGGGTGTTGTGGTGGGTGCCTGTGCTCCCAGATGCTCGGGGGGGCTGAGGCAAGAGAATCACTTACGCCCAAAAGTTTGAGGTTGCTGTGAGCTTGACGCCACAGCACTCTACCAACGGGGACATAGTAAGACTCAGTCTAAATAAATAGAATTCAAAATATAGTCCATATTCTAAATTTGTCACAAAGTAGTACATTTGGACCATATCCAGAGAAGTTTCTGTTTCATGAGCCATAAAAACACTCAGAGAAAATTATCACTCCCTTGTGAAAATTGAAAATACAATAAAATGAATCTCAATTATATTGGAATAAGCTTCAAATACTAAACAAATCTCTTAATAGGATAATTGAAAGTACATGAAAGAGATTAAAGTATAATATGACATTATAATATTTATATTCACTCCAATTTTAAATATTTCGTTATTGTTAAATTCATTAATTTATGCAACTTTTTTTTAGGGCTTGCAGTACGTTAAGACACAGCTAAATGCTAATCATACTGTGGTATTCTATTATTGGATATATAAAGTGAAAAATAAACCAAGATGAAATAAAACATAGACTCTCAGATAAAAGGCTGTTTCAAATGAGAAAGATAAAAATTGTGTGAGTTGATAATGTAAACATTCAAATTTTACTGTATGTCAATTATTTAATTATAATTAATTTATAAAAGTGCACAGACAAATCTTAAAGAAAAGACATATATTCAATAATTGTTAACATGTTCCTTTTCTTTGCAGCAGTAATTTATATCACAAAGCATAATATATGGAGAAAAGGGAGTAAAAGTTAAACTGTCAAGTTGGATTTAGACTACAATAAATTGAATGATGGGCTTATAAAACTCCAAGACCCTTCTCAAGATTTAGCTTAGGTTCAGAAAGAAATCTAATTATAAGGCTGTTAACAGATGTAAGTGAAAGCTCAGCTCAGGGTCTAAACCAAAATAATTGAAGTGTCTTCATAGTTTTGACACTAATTGGTCATTTAGAGACCAGGGAGTTTTCAGGATTGACACCAAGCAAATGAAAAGCTTTTGCTTAGTCACTGATGTTTAAGTGACAAAAAGCAAGAGCAAAGTCAATCTTTGTCCTCGGAAAGATACGGTAAGTTCTGCAAAACCTGGTCACAAAATCCCTAATATCTCTAAAAATATCTGCAATGTTTTATTTTCTGCTTTTTCTTTATTGCGTGCATTTAAAGTGCATAACGTAATGTTTTGATGTACATATACATAGTGAAATGATTACTGCAGTCAAGCTAGTACATCTGTCACCTCATGTAGTGACTTTTGTGTGTGTATGTGTGAGTGTGGTAAGAACACCTAAACTCTACTCTCTTACCAAATTTCCACTATGTAATACGACATTGTTGATTATAGTCCTCATGGTGTACGTTAGATATGTAAGTTACATAGGATAAATAAATCCCCAAGCCCCTGGTAACCACTATTTTACCCTTTTTTTTTTATCTATTTAACTTTTTTCTTCTTAAGACCACACATAAGTGAGATCATGCAGTATTCCTTTAAGTATTTGGCTTACTTTATTTAGCACAATGTCGTGCACTTTCAGTTTCGTGTATGTTAATGCAAATGGCAGGATCTACACTTTTTAGGGCCGAAGTATCTTTTCTTGTGTGTATACATGTGGGGGTGTGCATATATACAATTTATGTACCCACTCATGTGTTGACAGACCTGTAGACTGTTTCCATATCTTGGCTCACACCTGTTAAGATGGCTATTATTAATACTAAGAAGACAAGAGATAACAAGTGTTGGAGAAGGTGTAGAAAAAAGGAAACCCTTAAAATTGTTGGTAGGAATATAAATTGGAATAACTATTGTGGAAAATGGAATAGAGGTTCCTCAAAAAAATTCAAAATAGAACTATCATACGTTTTAGCAATACCACTTTTGAGGATATAGCCAAGGAAATCAAATCTGCACTCTGTAGAGATATCTGTACTTCCATTTTCATTTCAAGGCTATTTGTGTTTTTTAAGCCAAAGCAAATTATTGCTGGTTATAGATTTAAGAACAGGACTATTAATGATTTTTATATATAAATTCAACAACAATAATATTTTATTTCCTGGAATGTTCATTCCCCACCTTAGCAAAATGATGAATAGAAAGGCTTCACAACAGGTGACATTTTAGAATTCTTTTGAGTAGTCTTAAAATTACACATGTCAAAATGTTGAATGCATGTTACAATCACTTAGCTACTGCTCATCAGTTCCCTCTCAAGGTGGGTTAGTTCACTGAAGACTGGATTTTCAATAAAAGAAATATAAGCTAGTTTTATTAAGCAATATTCTTTTCCATGAACAATTTCTACAAACTATTGGTTTTTAAAAGATATCAAAATCTTATATTTTTCTGAGGCACTACTCGACCTGAGAACTTTTGCCTGACATTCTAAGAATGATGAAGGTGAGATTACAGCAAAATATTCTGTCTTAGAGTATATCATCAAAGTAGATCAGATATTTACACACTAGATTTCATATTATTCATAAAATGTCACATCACCTCTATGCTTTAACTATTGCTTTAAATTTACTAATAAAGAGGGCAAGTCATTCCTTGCATAATGACTTACTTTTCATTTAAAAGAAAATATTTCTATAATTACATATAGAAATGAACTGAGTTTAAATTGTATTATCAAGATTTTTAAAAATATAAGAACAGAATAAAAAAGTATATTGTGGTCATCTCATACTGCAGAAAAATATTTTGAGAGTGTGGATTCCTCTTTACCTTAGATATTAGGATGTTTTTCTTGGTCTTTAGTTCTTCTACTACTGTACAGTTTGTAGGTGGTGACACTCGTGGCCTTCTCTTCATGACTTCTATTGTAAGGAATTCTGTGTTCAGCTTCCACCCCTTCTCACGTTCCCCCTTTTGGTGGTCCCAGCAGTCATTAGCTGGGTGGTCAGCTTGATAGAACGTTAGATTCCAAGTTTATGGCTCAAACCCAGACCTCTCTAGGAGCCAAGCACCTGGCTGTAGTTACAACTGTCTCCTGGAACAATTTTGTAAGTACTTCAAGATCAATCAACATCCATACCTGAACACATTAGCCTTTCCCCTTTTTCTATAATCCTTGCCTTCATGAATGACACCATTATCTATTCATTTGCTTACAACAGCAACAACAACAACAAAAAATGGACATCAATACATATTAGTGATTTATTCAAGCATGAAGCTCATTTTAAGGTTTTTTTGGTGGACTACAAGGAGAAAGTAGTTTTTATTACACATTAATCAAGAACACAAATAAAAACTACAGTGAATTATGAGACATTTTAAAATAACTTGCAGTTTGTAAAGAACTATTGAAACCTTAAAAACTCTGTGTGTGTGTGTGTGTGTGTGTGCGTGTGTGTGTGTGTGTAGGCAGAAGGTCAGGTTTATCCACTTGTCATATAATTTTTAATTTATATATTACTCCAATCTTCAAAATTCAGTGGTCAACAGGTTGAAAAATACAAACCTCTCTTTGAAATTTAAATTCTTCAGATACTGATTTATTTTAGACCTAAATCTTCAGTACTGATCTATTTTTGAGCCTCATTATGTTTGTCTGTATTATTGAAGTAAACTGCTGAAGGTTTTTTTTTTCTCATGCTGTGACTTATCCTAGCATAATTCAATCTGATAATTGTTTCTAAAACACAAATATTTATTTGAAAACTGCTCCCAATAGGATTCCGTCAAAGTTGCACCATCAAGCATCTTAGGATATGTGAATGGATTTTTGTTCTGCTGCTACCTTACCTCACTCCTCCTATATGAACAGCATACTCTACCCTATCAAGCTATTTGTAGTTTTAGAGTTTGGTCATGTTGTCACACTTCCCTCGGGAATTTTCACATTTCATATCCTCTATACACCCCTGACACATCACCATCTGTCATTTTTTTTCTCATTTTCCTACGCAGATATCAGATTCCTCCTTGACAGAACCTTGCTAATAGTTTAATGTGACATCTTATTCCATGAATATTGTTGGATTAAATGTCTAATTTCCAACTAGTGTGTGAGTTTCCTGAGAACTGATTCTGCGTTATTTATCTTTGTATCCTCAGTAACTAGCAATGCCCGAAATATGGGGGAGGGAAGACAGGAGGAAGAGAGAGAGAGAGACAGAGATTCTTCAAAAGTAAGCTTTCTGTCTTCAGCTTTAAATTCATCCAAGCATCTCCTTACTGATTTTTACCTCCACGACTGGCATATTCCTCACATTCAGAATGAAATTTGTTGAAGTTTCTGTTCGTTTTCTTTTTTATTATATTCTTGATTTTATATTTTTGATGTTAAATATTATTTTGACCCAGAATGCTCCAAAGTAACATTTTTAAGTCTTTCACAATCTTTCTGCCTCTAGTTCCTCTGGCCTACCTTTTTCCCAGTGAGTGAGAACTCTGTCCTCAGAGCCTTCAGTTCCCTCTCTTTATTTTTTCACTTTCGCTATTTAGTCTTCTTTCTTTCTTTGTCATAGAAGAATAGGTTATATCCACCTTCTCTTTTTACTAGATATTAAATATCTAGAGGTCAGCTTCTAATCATTTTCCATGTCTACAGTTTCTTCTAGAGTTCCATATACAAAATAGATCACCAACAATGCTCTTTAAGCCAAAAACATTTTCTTAAAAGTAATATTTCCTTCTATAAATAAAGCTGTAAAGACATTCTCTATCAGTTTTCATCTATATGTTGAGTTATATCTTAGTCCAAAAAACTAATTAAAATAAAAAGATTAAGTGCTGAATATTATACAAAACTGTGAAAAGGTTAACATTTTTTAAATTCAAATAATTTGTAGCTGTGGGAGTTACTTGAGTTGTTAGAAAAAATGTCATGAAAACAATTTAAAATAACTGAGTTTTTCTTTGAAATAGACACTACTGGCTCAACATAGGATATCAAAAATAAAAGGAAATTAAGAAAGACAAAAAATAATTTTTTCTGAACTTATTTTTAGAGAGCTTACTACTACTGGGGTAAACAGAATTGTTTTTTATTGAAGGAATAGAGTAAAGGGGTACATTAAATTTGCTTATTATGAAAATGGAGATGAGACCCAGAGGCTTCTCTTTCAGCTAAAAAGGATTAATTTCACACAACAATTATAATATATAAAAATATAAGAATTATTTAATTATCTTGAACATTCCATGAAGATTTCATATACAAGATACTATAACACTGCTGAGAAATTATTTTAAAAAGGTTCCATGCACATGACAAATAAACAAATACTCCTTCATCAAATTTAAAAAATTAGTATTGGCTACTGCTGGGTTTCCTGTGGCTAAATCTGTAAAGAGGTTACCCAGTTAGCATTCATGCATATACTCACTCATCTAATGCTTTAGTTCAATAAATTAATTAGAATTCTCAAGTGTTTTATGCTAAATAAGATACAAAATCATGTGTGAGACTATTCTTATGTTACCATTGAATTTGTGGATATCCCTTGAATTACTTGGGAAAAAATGTCATGGGAAGTATAATTAAGAAGTATTTTGTATGTTTTCTTTGAAATACAGACTGTTTATTCAGCATAATACTTAAAATAAAAGAGAGTACAAACAAACCAGTGTATGGTGCCCCATGATCGCATTAATGTACACAGCTATGACTTAATATTAATAGAAAAAAAAAAAAAAGAAAGAAAATGATTTTGATCCTAGGCGTATTTTTAGTTGATGGCATCCAGGGGAAACGAAAACAGCTTCTTATTTAAAGAACTCCATAAAAGAGTAGATTAAGTAAGTCAAACTATTATGGAAATGGAGATGAAGCCCAGAGGCTTCTCCGCTTTCAGTTAAAAGCTTAATTTCAGGGAAACATTATACGTTCTAATCACAATGCATGAAAAGACTCACAGAATGCTTCATTTCTTGAGTTTGTTCATAATGCCGTTGCACAAATTTCCCTTTCCCTGGAGGTAGTGGTGATAGTCCATTTCACCTTGATCTCTGATTTGACGCTTCAGGCTGGTAAGGAGGGTGATGTGGAAAATAGAACTACTTTGGACACATTTTCTTTTTTTTTTATTATTATTATTGTTAAATCATACTGTGTACATTAGTGCAATCGCCTGATGCACCATAGGTAATGGGTGGGGTCACATCTATGGACAGATTTGATTAACATTTCTTCTGGAAAAATGAATTTGCTAAAGGGACTTGGTGAAGACCTGGTGAAGAATATCAGGGTTTTTCTTAAGTACCAAGCCCTGTGTGGACTCCATGACCTTGTATCCTCAGGATAAAACCTATGGATATAGAGGCTACAAATAGGACTTAAAGTAGAAGTTTTCATTAAGGATCATGTGAAACACAAGCCCCAACCTTTGGACCAATGTTACAAAGTGTGAGATAAATAGGGGAAGAGAAGAAGAGCACTCTGATCACCTCTCCATTGAGTGCAGTACTTCTTTGAGATTGGGATTTTCAGGGTCCACTGGTCCCATTTTAACAGAAACATTAAGATATAAGGTAGAAGAGGTGTCAGAGGCAGCAGCTTCAGGGGAAGTCCATGCCGAAGACAAGAGCCAAAAAAGAAAAAAAAAAAAAAAAAAAAAAAAAACAGGGAAATTAAGTGTATGACATACTAAGAAATATTTAGGGATGAATGATGATTTTATAAGATTCTGATGCTCTTCAACCTTAGGTTGGGTGAGAAAGGATTTCATAAAATTTGATTTGTTTCCTCATAATGTACTCTAATCACCCCTACACATCTTGGTGTGATCTAATTAATGTGATCTCATTAGACCCAGAAGTCACATCTATAATAAAAAGCAATTTTCATTAGAAAGGTTTAACTACAGCATCTTCTTCCTACATCAGATGCGATGTGTATAAAATATCATAAGCAAGCGTATTCCAAGGGAAATATTCTACTACACCATTTTTTCCACCTACCATCCTGAAAATGAGTTACTCATTGTGTGTCTTCCTTCTTTCCATGTCTATAAAATAAATATAAGGATTGGTAAAAGTGGTGGGGTGGATTCCTTCCTTCTTTATGCTTGCAATAGCTTCTGAAATATAGGTACAAGCTTCTCTTTGAAGGTTTGGTAAAATTCTATTCTAAAACCGTCTGTTCCAGAACATTGCATTTTTAAAGATTTATTATAGTTGTTGCAGTTTTGGTGCCTGATATTGGTCTATTTGAAATTTCTAGTTCTTTCTGGTTGAGTTTAGAGAGATAGTGTAATTCCAGGTATTGGTCCATATCCTACACATTTTTAAATTTCTGAGAATAGAGTTTTTTGTAGTTGTCAGTGATGATCTTTTGTATCTGTTATTTCCCTTTTTTCATTTCTGATTGAGGTTATTAGAGGTCTCACTTTTCTGATTGAAACTAGACCTGTACCTCTCACCACTCACAAAAATTGAGTTTTGCATGATATAAGATTTAAATTTAAGACACAAAAAAATAAAAATTCTAGACGAAAGGATAGGAAAAACTCTTGACAAAATATGCCTGGGAAAAGAATATTTGAAGAAGACCCTGTTAAAAATTATAGCAGCATTAAAAATAAATAAATGGGACATGATCAAGCTAAAAATCTCCTAAGCAGTGAAAGGTACAACTAAAGCCAACAGCCTTCAGAATGGGAGAAGATAATTACATGCTAGTAATTTGACAAAGGGCTGATAATTATAATCTACAGAGAACTCCAACTAATCAACAAGAAAAGATTGGGCAAAAGATTTAAACAGAGCCTTCTCTAAAGAAGAAAGATGAATCGCCAACAAACACATAAAAAAATGCTCATTATCCCTAAGTATGAGGGAAATGGAAATCAAAACTACCCAGTAAGAATAGCCCACATCACAAAAATCTCAAAACTAAAGATGCTGGTGTGTATGTGGAGAGAAGGGAACACTTTTACACTGCTGATAAGATTGCGAACTGATATAGCCTTCATGAAAAGAAGTATGGAGAATCCTAAAAAGCTGAATATAAACTTTCCATTTCATCTTGCAATCCCATTACTAGGTATTCACCCAGAAGAAAAGTTAATTATTTTGCCATAAGGACATTTTCACTAGAATGTTTATTGCAGCTCAATTAACAATCTCCAAGATGTGGAATCAATTCAAGGGCCCATCAACACATGAATGGATTGATAGACTGTGGTATAAGCATACTGTAAAATATTAATACTATTCAGCCATAAAAAGGTGGGAACTTTACGTCTTTTATATTTACCTGAATGAAGGTGAAGCACGTTCTTCTAAGCAAAATATCACAAGAGTGGAAAAGCAAGTATTCAATGTAGTCAATATACTATGAAACCAATAGATAAACAACTGCAGGCCTGCACCAGAGAGAAGAACACAACTGAATTCAAGTCAAGGAGAAGGGGAGAAGATAAGAGGAGAGGGGAGGATGTGGAGGATTAGTAAAGTCTTACCTAAGGTCCACAAGGTAAAGACACACCCCCTGGAGAAGGGCTCAACTACAACTTGAACTTTACCTAAGACACATAAACCATGTAACCTCGTAATTTGTACTGACATCTTAATACGAAATGAAAAACAATCAATCAAATCAATTAATAAAATGACATTAATGTCAATTTACTTCATTTACTTGACTATCAAAGGGTATACAATAATATTATTATATTATTTTTGAGCTTATTCAATAAAAGTTATTTTATAAATCTTGTAATTAAATGTATTCATATGTTGTTTAAATTATTTAATTAACAGCAATGCAAATATTCACCATTTTCTTCAAATATGGACAATTTTCTCACATTCGTTCATTTCCTCAGAATTTAAACTGTCTAATGTTAAACTCTATTCTTCACCAAAATCAGATGTTTTCTTACACTAATAAGATATCTCTGCTTTTGATGTTGTCTTTTGATGATGTTGTCTACTACTTTGGATGCAGTAGACAAACAGTAAGTTGAAAAATTCTTTTGTCTTTATATATCTCTTTTAAAACTCGGAAGCCCTCTTACATTAATATAACCTATTTACTAAGGTGATGCAGGTTCTTACTTTATACCTTCTTTATTCTTTTGCTAAATATGTAATGTGGTAGACTCCAAGGCAAGACCCCAAGAGGTAACAAGTTAACTTTATACAAATTTTAGTACTGTTTTCAAGTTGATGCTACTTAACTTTTTTTATGATCAATAATACATAAAACAGATATCTTAAAAATTAATCCTTAATTAAAAATTGATTTTGTGTATGATTTCCAAATGTGAGATTTTGATAATTTCCACAGAAAACAAATTCAAAGTAATAGCAATTAGCAGCTATTAAATATTCAAAACATTCTGTTTTGAATAATGCTTTGAACATATTAGTATGGGTCAAAAGATGAAGTTGAAGTAAAGGCAAAATTAATTTAAAGCATCAATCTAAGAACAAAGAAAAACTAATGGATATAAAATTCATATTTTACTGCGTTTTTTGCAGTGCATAAAATATTCATGTCAAAATTAAAAGTAGTTTAATTCTTTACAAAACAATGAACTAACAGGCTGCACATTATATTGATATGACTCTATAAACTACGAACGAGTGATAGGGATCTGAAGAATTATAACTGAAACAAATATGTGCAGATATGTAAGAATGATAGTAGCATTGCCTTTGTTAAAGTAGTGTTTACTTGGAAAGTGTGGATTTTGTAGGTTTCAGAGTTGCTCTATTCATTTACTAAGATATTCATCTTTAAACAATATAAACATTTTGTTCTAAACCTTGCTGTTGTTCACTTTTCTTTTACTAAATAGCATTTTTCTCTAATTCAATACTTACATAGTATCTTGGTATTTTTTCTGTTATTTGTGGGAAGTCGTACATAATTTTTCAGGTCAACAAACATTCACAAAGTGAACACATTGGTGTAAACAGTGGTCTGATCAAAGAATGGAATGTATTCACAACCAAGTTCTCACAGTTCTTTTTCAGTCCCTCATCATGTTGTCCTCCAAAGGTAATCTCTGTTTTCCAACTTTATATAAGCACAGTATATAAATTGTTTTGCATGTAACTATTTGTGCTTCACTTATACCCACAATGTTGTTGTGTGTATTGACAGTGGTCACTTGTTCATTCTCCTTGCTGTTTCAGGCATACATTGTAAATGTTCATCAGTTTATTTCCTTCATGTAAATACGATTTGCCTATATGACCATTGGACTTGCGGTAAATATTTTTATACATTTCTTTGGGTTAACCTATGTGTATAATATTGTTGAGTATATCCGTAAGAGAGGCACTGCTGGGCCAAGCAGAGTGCATATCTACTCAACCAAAATAGATACTGATAAACAGTTTTCTAAACTAGCAGTGCCCATTTCCCCAAGCATTGAAATATACTCCATATCAAGACAAAATTGTTACTTTGACATTTTATTTTATTTTAGCCTTTGCATGTGGATTAGTAATGGCATTACTTTGCAGCTTTAATTTCCATTTACCTGATTATTAATGGGTTTGAGATATCAGTCATATGGATATTCTTTTATAATTGCTATTCAAATATTTTGTCTAAGTTTTTATTATATTTCTAACTTCTCTTAACATTGTTTATATAGTCTCATCATGTGTACTTTGCCAAATACATGTACTGTAAATATATTTTCCCACTTGGTGGCTTTTTTTCCCGTCTTTTAGTGGTGTCTTTTGGTAAACATAAAGTGTTAATTCGAATACAATCTAACTTATTAAAGCCCTCATGCATTACCAATTTTGTGTTGGATATAAGAAATCTCTCTCTGGTACAATACCACAAAAATGTTCTGCTTCTTTTTAATAATTTCGTTGTTATTTGTCTTTATTTCACCCTGTTTGGGGCAGACATATTTTGTTAAGTTTAGAACTGAAATTAATTTTTTCACAATTGCAAGGTAGTCTATAATTTTCTGGTATCCATTGTTTCTGTTGACAAGTCAGATCTCAGACTTATTTCTTTTCTCTAGAAGGAAACGTGTCACTTTTCCTGGCTGATTTTACATTTCTGAGTTTGTCAGCAATTTGATTATAATAGGTCTACATTTAGCTCTCACCATACTTCTTATGTAATTGTTTTTAGAGTTTCTGAATTAGTGGTTCATCTTTCAGAGATTTGGATCATTATTGGTTATCATCTATGTGAATATATTTTTCTGCATATTCTTTTTTTCTTATACTGTTTACCAACTCATTCATTCATTCTCTCTCTCTCTTTCTCTCTCTCTCTCTCTCTTTCTCTTTCTCTCTCTCTCTCTCTCTGTCTCTGTCTCACACACACACAACATTTTCTTGGTTTTTCTTTCTCTTGTTTTTTGCTTCGGTTTAAATATGAAACTGGCTTACCTTTTCTTTCATTTTTCCTGTTTTCTGCTAGAGCTAATCACCTATAAAACCCATTTAGAAATTTAGCCTTTCAGTTCTGTGCTTCATGTAGAATTTATATTTAGTTTATTATTTTTTAAAATGTCTCTTTTAGTTCAGAAATAGAATGAGATTTTCCTATGAAACCCATTCCTCATTTTCTGAGTTATTATAAGGGCATCAAGCAAGGAAGAAAATGATATATACTAAATGCTTTGTAGCACCCCTGAAAGAACTGCAGAGAAGTCTGGCAGCCATCAGCCCCCTAAAAAAGAAGGCTGAGTTTATGGAGGCAGTAGCCACAATACAAAGAGGAAAATAGTCAGAAAAGGTCTGTTTTGAACAAATTTTATTGTTTAAACATCTGGCTCTGAAACAGCTCTGGTAGAGCAATATAGTCTCCTAGTAAAGCTGTAAAACTGAAAAGCAATTACACCCCGGCCATAGTGCCAAATAGTCCTGTTAGTGCTTCTCTCCTGTCTCCAAGGACTCCGGGTTTGCCTATGTCAGGCACCGTTCAGAGAATTAAGAGTATAAAAGAAGAAAATGTCTTCTTTGCTTCCTTGAACATAAACTTATGGAGGCAGAGAACATGAAATTTAATCAAGCCAATCTGGTTGGTGAGACTTTCAGAAAAATGTCCTAAAATATTTCATACAATCTCAACTGGCGCTTGCAACTAGCTAATGAATATTTTTTAATTATATTTTTAAATACTATAAATAGCTCTACTATAGACTAAATTGTGTGCCTCCCCCAAATTTATATGTTGAAGTTCTGAGCCCTGATGTGACTGCATTCAGAGGTAGAGATTTTCGGAGGTAACTAAGGTTAAAGGAGGTCATCAGTTTAGGTCCTAATCCACTGGGACTGGTGGCCTTTTAAAAAGAGAAAGATCTATCTCTTATCCCTTCTCCCTGTCCCTTTCTCATCTCTCTCTCCTCCTCCTTCATGTGAGGACACAGCTAGAGGTGACCATCTGAAAACCAGTAAGAGAGAGATGGCTCCTGAAAAAGAACCAGCCGGGACCTTGGTCTCTGCCTTCCAGCATCCAGAACTCTAAGAACATGAATTTTCACTGTTTAAACCATACACTGTATGGCACTTGGTTATGGCAGCTCAGGCTGACTAATCCGAACTCTGCTGAGTTCCTGGCACTGTCCTAGGTAGATTATGGCCATTACCTCACTTAACCCTGTGCTCATAGTAAAAAATATTTTTCTTCCACTGTTAACCATGAAGAAATTGAAGAAATTGATGGTCTAATAAATCACATGTCTTGAATTACTCACAGGTCTGTTTGGCTCCAGTGATCCTTCCATATCACACAACCTTCATCAAATGAAAAAATGCAGCCTAGAAACAAAAGACAGTGAGAGGAAAAGATGCTGCACTGCCCTAACCCTCCTGGGCAGGGAGACTGGTGGGACCAGGGTGGGCCTTAGATTCAATGAAGTATTTCCTCTCATTATCTAGATGCTGTGCATGGTATGACCTCCATTCCTGCCAAATTATTGTTGTGACATAAATATAAAAAGCCTGTGTGTGTAGCTATTCAGTCCCCGAAACATAAAACATTATTGGAATACTCCAGATTGTACTATTTGTAAATGAACTGTAAACTTAAATGTGGACAAAGATAGTATTTCATTTTTTATTCGCAGGGTTCATTATCTCCATTCTGTCCCCATGAAACTGCAGGGCTCTAAGTAATGGATTTTCCTCCTTTTTCCCCAGTATTATCAGGGTAATAAAGAAAGGAATTGGGCTTATTTTTACTTAATACCTATGAGAGACATCAGAATAGATAATGAACATGCTAGCTTTGTGTACTATTTGAAGAAATGTCCTACCTACCTTTAAAAATCTGTTATAGATTTACAGACTATCTCATGTCAACATGCTGTGTTAATATTCAAACTCCCGCACTTACTATGTAGGCCTTAGAAAATTACTTACATTCTCTAAGCCTCTGTTCTCTCTTCTGTATAAGATGAACAATAACTGAATTTACTTCTAAAGGTTTAGGTAATTTTTAAATGGTAGATAAAAATGGCTTCACATGGTGTTTGGTAAACATTTACCACTGAAAAATGTTTGTTTTCCTCTGTCTTTTTTAAATCACAGTGCCCACAGTGCTGGTGGGTTTGATAAATATATTGAGCTTGCTTCTTTCTCAGTATAATAAGACCACAGGCAATGCAATTAGATATGTGACAGTCATCAAACTAATCAGGACATCTTTCATATATTAAAAAGAGCTACCAGATCTATTTACCCTAAGATTCCTGGTTAGATTCTTAAAAGGTCAGATTTTGTAAAATACATAGTTAACAGATACAAATGTGATTTATTTATTAGTTAGCTATTAGAGGAATTTATTCAAATGTAAAAATATTAACTTACTTTTTAATGCAACGATTGAACAAGTTCAACACTTGAACTATTCCATGACAGTGAACATGTCCCTGACCAATTTTGCTCCTTTTGCTCAAGATGCACTTGAGAACATCACTTCCCAGAGGACCACGGTGCACTCTTTCCTTCCTGAGGTTGTGGATACAAATAAATATACATTATCATAGCTGCTTTTTTCTATAACAGTATATACTGATATGGAACATTAGTGCAAGATACTTGAGTCAAACGAGAAATAGTTGGCAGAAAAAAATAAACCCATGTGATGGTTTAAAATTTGTACATTTTTAAAGGCAACAAAATTGCCAGAGATAAGGAGAATTTAGTAAGTATAGAGGTAAAAAATCTTCAGACATCTCATGGATGCTCATTTAATTGTTCCTGTATCCAGAGAATGTTTCTGTGAGTACTCTTCCATTATTTAACAGAAAAAAGTGCTTTGTGAATGCTATCAAAATCAATTATAGTTTGTCCACTTCGGGGGGCCAATGAGGCAGAGAATTAACCTCCAACTAATTTCCAAAGTCATTTACCAGCTGATGACTTAGTACATTTACTTCCACAGGCACCCAGCGCTTTGGAGCATTTGCAAAATGCATGTTATTGGGTGCAAGAAACGCATCGTCTGGGTCATGAAAGATCCATGAGCCACATTTGTTTATTTTAGACTCATAAAATCTCCTTGAGGTCCAAAAAAACACACATTTAATATTATCATCAAATAAATCTTTAAAGGCTACAATGAATCCTGTGCTCTCTAACGCAAAATAAAAATATTTTAGTCACTTAACTAAATTATTCTAAAAGCCACAATAAAACTAGAGGATTAATATAAGTTATTACAAAGAGTATGTTGAATTTCTTTTATAACAAGCGAGAACCACCTCCAGGCATTATGACATTTACAGATATAAAATCTATTAAAGTAATCTATTTCTCAAGGCCAAAAATAATCATAATGAGTTAATAGATTCTGTGGTCTAATTACCTCACAGGTTTTAAGTGATTGGAAGAGATGATATAAACATATTAACTCTCCAGGGGCATATATTTTAATTACTTAAAGATTTAGTCAAAGAAATCTAATCATTTTCCATATTTACAGTGATAACTGTTATTATCATTAGAGTCTGATTAACATAATACTCTAAAATGTGGAAAATTCTGTATCTTCTATATAAATGTATAAAGTTATAACTCATAGTGGGTAACAAATATTGCTTTAAATAAAAGCACATGCTTCGTGCCAGAAAGATAAATTGATCTTCATCCGCCTATAGGAAGGGCAACTTCCTGTGATGTGGTGTGAAAGAAAATTGATATTGGGTCAGGGCAAAAAGAATAAATAAAACATTTGTTGGTCTATGTTCAGAATATTGTGTTCACTACTAAGTGATCAAGTGAGACTTGATCTGAATTTTCAAAAGACTGAAGACAATAATGTTACGTCTTATTTTTCTGCTACACAGTTTAACCAGGTGCAGCATTTCCTAATTCGGTCTTGGTAATATTTATCTCAATACCAAAGCTTTTGGCTTATAATAATCATGTCACACATACAGAGAGTGCTCAGGGCAGTCACAACAGCTGATAAATACATTCAAAAGGCTGGGTAATCAAATTGTAATATTTTCTATAAAAGAAACAGGCAGTTTGAGGTTCAGATATCCCTAAATATTTTCTACTCCAAAGCATGAAATGCTCACTATTCAAATCCTAGGAAGTTAATACTGTGGGCTTCTAGGAAGCAGGCTTTGCAATCCAGGAGAGGGATTTTTTTGCTGCATGAGCTCTGGGCCAGAGCAAGGACCAGTGGAGCAGAGGCCCAGAAGGCAAAGGTAGGAGCATTGAGGAGGCACTGAAGGAGCAAGGTCATTCAAAAATGGGACACAGGAACAACAGATAAACAATTTTTTATTGTGTGTTTTTATAGTACTTTGTGTTTTATTTTAATGACTTTTGGACTAACATGATAATTTTAAACATAATGTATACCAGCAAACCAAAACAGCAATAACTACAATACCGTTATCCACAAACAAGGATTCATTATACTCTAGACATTCTGCCAAGCATTAATTTGGGGCATCTTGAATAAACAAGCACTTTTGAAGATTTTCGATCTGTGTCTTTCTCAAACCAGGGTGGCTAGTAGCTTGCTGGAAGAATCTATGTATAAATTAGAATACAAAAATCCTTTACTTTTTCATATAAACAGGAGTTCATGAAATAAATATTACCTTTAGAGCTCTGCCTCTTTCAAATACATCATTAATACAGGCCATTAGTCCAGCAAGATGGTTACTTTTATAAAATAGTTGAGAAATCTTGTCAAGAGAAGAAAACAACAAGACAACTCCTTTAACAGATCTTAACAGGGAATTTACAATTCAGTATTTCAAAAATGTATGTTCTCATACCTTAAAATTGTGCCCTCATACAATGATAGCACCTTATAAATTACATACACACACAACCACACGTATAACAATTTAATTATAAAATTCTAGGTAGATCAGGGACTGTGTATCCCTTCTGTTTAATGGTAGTATCATCAGTGAGTTAAATCCTGCAAGTGAAGTAGATGGCATAAAAAAACTACTTATACTAACACACAGCACATGCAAAAGATTGGGGGATCTGCCTCATCTGATCATCTGATATATATGAATTATATATATTTTCCTCAGTTTAGCAGTATTAGTGTGATGATATTCATTGTAATTATAACCATTCTAGGACTACTAAAGATAAACCATGAAACTATTCATATATTAAAAAATCCAAATGTTATTTGACCCCATACAGGAATGTGTTACAGTCATGGTGTTGAAAATGGCATTCAAATATGCTTTAAAAATTGACGTGTCACCTAACGTAACGGTGTTCTAACTATGATGTTCTGTGATCAGTATTCTGTGCAAAAGCCAGTGAAGACTACAGGTCCCAGATGCTTTTCTCAAAAACAACTTTCCAAGAAAAGTGTAAGATCATTTCTATAGCAGCACTAAAGAGCTAACAGCACAAATGCTATTGGCTATCTCTGGTTCCCAAACTTACAAAACCAAAATTGAGAAGGATGTGAACATGAGGTCACAGGTTTCAACTCTGCAATCTCAGATATCTCAATTGTTGTATACTGTTTTAAGTTTCTTTTTTTAAATTTCAGATTAATATAAAAGTACATACAACTAAGAAACATTGTTTGCATCTGTTAGGTAATGTCCACGTTGTACTTATAAGTGTTGTTTCTCTCAGGGGAAAAATTAAAAATAAATTTTTTTTCTCTTCTTTTTTTTTCCCTTTCACATCTCCCATTTTAGTTAATTTATTTTATATTTTTATCTCAATAATTGCAAAATTCTTATATTTTGAAATAACACTTGAACAGTACATAGTATTTCAGGTGTTTGTAAATAAGTGCTCGTCATTTCCAGGCTCATTATAACAAGGGTCCTTGTGTAAAACGTAGACATATCTCCAGTATCTGGTGTGAGTGCAAGAACAAACCAGATGGCTCATATATTTCTTAAAGGAATTAATTAGGACTTTAAATTACTGAAATTTAAGATTTATAGAAATAGTTTACATTTCTCTAGTCATTACTAGTTAGGTCACATGTTGAAACTTCCTCTTTGTGTTTTTATTTACTGGCCAGAAATGTATCAATTTTTAATATTATTTACTAAAACTAGCTATAAGGTTGGTCAATTTGTCTTCCTAATTTATGTTGTAAAACAACGGCAGCATGGAGGAGTCGGGCATGTGATCCATACTATATATCTCATCTTTGAAATTTTATCCACACATACCATATAACCAGTCATGTTCATTATTATTATTATTATTATTATTACAAAGAATGTACACCAAATAAGAACTTCCCATAGGAAGAAATTTTCTTAACATAACATCTGTAGATTTTTTTGAAGCTATCTTCGAACATAACTTTAGGTATCCAAACAATCCATATTTGTTATTATTATTATTATTATTGTCATTACAAAGAATGAACACCAAATAAGAACTTCCCATAGGAAGAAATTCTCTCAATGTAACATCTATAGATTTTTTTGAACATGTCTTAGAACACAACTTTAAGTATGAGTTCCACTCTTTTAACCAATCATTATAGAAAATACGTCTAAAATTATTTTTATAAAAATATCTGTTTTATAAGGTATTTTCTAGCATAATGTTTGGGTACATGTTAAATCTGTGTTATAACTCAGATTAGAAAAAGGACTGATATTATGTTCTTCATAATGAATGCCACTTTTCCTCATACAATTTAACCACCTTTTTTATCCCTGAATTCATGTCGGTTCCTGATGGTGTTGCCACAACTGACGTCCCAAACGATGGAGATGTGCTCTATTTCTAGGACTTCCTATTACAGAATTGTTCTTCTGATCCCAATTTCTTAATTTTATGGGCTTTAGATACAGGTGGTTAGGGTTTAAAATCCTGACTCTGTATATAAAGACCATAACCTTGGACAAACTATACAATTTCTCTGAGGCTCTATTACAATGAGAACAATTTATTCTCACATTTTTGGTAAAAATTAGAAGAGAAAGCATGTATAAAATTGCCCCTCAAATAAACAACTCGATGAATGTTCTTCTGTGTCTTCCAGAACAAATTCTCTCACCATAATCTTTTTTTTTTTTTTTTTTTTTTTTTTTTTTTTACATAGTCTCACTTGTCACTCTGTGTAGAGTTCAGTGGTGTCATAGCTCACAACTCAAATGGTTGTCCTGCCTCAGCCTTCCAAGTAACTGGGACTAGAGGCACCCACCACAAAGCCCAGCTATATTTAGAGATGAATCTCACTCATTCTCAGGCTGATTTCAAATCTTGAGCTCAAGCAGTCCATCCACCTTGACCT
Organism: Loris lydekkerianus; assembly: GCA_963574355.1. Classification (NCBI taxonomy): domain Eukaryota; kingdom Metazoa; phylum Chordata; class Mammalia; order Primates; family Lorisidae; genus Loris; species Loris lydekkerianus. Next base: position 30,299 of record CAUYPK010156555.1, read on the forward strand.
CCCAGAGTGCTGAGATTACAGGCATAAGCCACTGCCCCCAGCCCATCTCAATCATTAACATTAATTCTTCTGAATTGTTCTTCTCTCCCAGGTCACCTACCTGATCCTGTCTGAACCTCAGGGACAAATCATTTTAACTTTGTTCTCATTTTAGAATTAATATTTTTAAAAACTCTTTTTGATATTGTCTTTTGTTAGCTGCATATTTTTTCAGCCCTCTTTTTAGTTTTTCAAATTATACCTTTTCCTGGAACATTCTGAGCCACCAGAGGAAATCATATTTAATCATGTTAATCACATCCATTATTCAAACCTTCTCCAAAATCAAGGTTCATATTCCTGAATTACTGATGGACATTACATTCTTGTTACAGATGAACCTCTCAAACTTACAATGTCAAGACCAAATGTAATGATTTTCTTCCTCAAAATTGCTTTCTACCATTCTTTTAGCTTAAATTGGAAGCTACCTTCTTGTCCTGATGGGTGGTCTCAACGATGTTCCACTACTGCTCAAGTTATTAAAACACTAAATTTTTCTTTTTGTTATTTTGCTTAAATTTTTGATTGGACATCCTTGATTGTAGAACAGTGCTCAAAGCTCTTCTCAATTTGGCCTTTATAATATTTATTCGAGTTTCTTGCACCACCCTTTCCCATACACTTTCTGGTCCAGACAACACCTTTTCACTGAACACGCCATGCAAGTTTGCTTCAAGCTATTTCCTGAGTGGATTTCTTTTTTCCTCACTCCCTTCAGTCCTTCAGATTTTGCTCAGAATATTTTTTTTTTTTAGTTCCAATTCCCACACAATGTATCTCCTCTCTTTGTTCCATCATTCCATCAATGATCTACCTTGGTATTTACTATGAGTCATATATAACTTGAGCAAGAAAGATGAAAAGTTTCTATTCCTGCTCTCCAAAATATTACATTCTACTGAGAAGAGACACATGTAAACAAAAAAGTAGGATACAACAGTTAATCGTGTATCACATAATGTGATTGCTTTAATCAACTACAAAAAATAAAATCAGGGGGGCTTCCAACTAGTGCCCAGAATTCTTAACTTCAAAAATCCCTAAATTTTTACATATACTTTTAGAAAAACTATTTTTTTTCTGGTTGAATCAAACCTAAATTGTTGTAGGGGATGTATTTGGCAAGTTCATTGGTGAAGACAAGATAGTATGGATCAAAGCAAAGGTTTCTGAAATTGAAAGAATCCCTTTGAAAGCATTTTATTATCCCAAATATATATAGTATGCATACTATAGGAAAGAATGTTTGATACAACTTAAAAGTCTACCTTTCTAAGAGAATCCTAGACACATATTTTACGTGGAAATAATTGTCTCCTTTCTCTATACCACAGTGATTTACTCTTGTCCTTTTTCCCTCTCTTGACTATAAACTCCTGATGGAAGTACTTTGCTGTTACCATGTCATTGAAACAGCTCTTTTGAAGGTTGCCAATAGCATTTCTCAGTCCTCATCTCATTTTATCCCTCAAAAGCAATCAGACTGTGGACATCTTGCTGCTCCTTGAAGTACTGTTATTTCTTGTATTTCATAGCTGGTCCTTTTCAGGTTTTCCTCTTTCCTCACTAATTTATCACTGTCCCCTTAGCTGGTTCCTTATTTTCTACCCAACCTTTTAATGCTTTGAACTGTCCAGTGCTCCGAAATTGTCTTTCTTTTCTTCCATTTATTTTTTAACTGGACCATTTAACTAGTTCTTGTAGGATTAGATGTTATCTTTTCTCTGACCACTCACTAACTAGTACCTCCTTCTGATCTATTTACATAAGCCACTGTCCTTTGATGTCTCTACTTTAATATGCCAACCAGAGGATGGGGGCACTCAGAATTCTTTGGGAAAAATAGATTTCTCCCTTTCCCTCAAAAGTGATCTTTGTGTTCTAGTCTCCTCAGCTCACTAAGCAGAAAGCACACCCACCAGGATTTTTATGCCAGATAATTAGAAGCTTTTCATAATTTCCATTATCCATTGGCCATCCCTTGACCTCTACCCTCTTCTTTCTAGCTCCATGGCCATCATTTTCATTCTGCTATCATTATTTTTTGCTTCAATTATTATAAGTGACTCTACCAGAAATGTCTCTTTATTCATTCTTGCCTAACTTAATCAAATCACTTTCCCAGATAATAGCAAAAAATATTTCTCTTAACAGAATATGATCACATCTCTATCTAGCCCTCCAAGAACCTTTGATGCATTCTCAAAGCACCCAAAAGAAAAAAAAAATTCCAGCTTTAACCAATGTCCCCCCAAAGCTCCAAACAACTGGTCCACTTCTTAGCATTCCTATGCTAAGCACTATTCCTATGCTATAGCACTTCTAATCTATTCCTATGCCAGTCTTCATTTTCTTATTAAATTCCCATCACATTGTTGTTTTTTCAATTAATTAAAAAGCCATGTTCTTTCCTGTTTCAAGCCATCTGTCTGTGCTGCTCCTTCAACTTGAGCGCTATTTTCCTATGTCAAAGGCTTAATTCCTCTTAATTTAGGTCTCAGCCAGTCTCTGCCTGACCATTCGATTTATCATTAGTTCATTCCCCCTTTCTACTTCAGCTTCCTCTTTCCTTAGAAAAAGCAATTTTAATTTGCAAATATTTTTCCTCCTTTCCTTTCTCCTGTATCCACAATGAGCACAAAGCCCAGTAAGAAGAGGCCACTTTCCTGCCTCCTTCATCATGTTCCTTGATGTGGTTATTTGGAACTCAGCAGCACTCTATCCTTGGGAATGAACAAATAATGAATACTCAGTACTCAATAAATGTTTGTAAATTGTGTATCAGTCCTAATTGAATTCTAACAACGTGGCAGCCATAAAGAAAAGTAAAAGTATATTTCTAGCGGGAGAAAAAAATAGAAAGTGGAAAATCCATTTGTCTTTTATTGTATAACAGTTAGTACATTTGCAAAACATCATTGATAATTATTTACTTGAGAGAATATCGAATGGTTCATTTTGATGTATCACAGAGTAGGTTTATAATATCAAAAAGTGTTTCAGGCCAACAGGATTTAACATACATTTTTTTCAATAATTTTGTCAAATTGTATTTTCCAATTCATTGACAATAAAGAGGAACACTTTGGGAAACAAGAGGTTCTATGACTCTACAAATTATTTGAACAAGTAATTAATGTTGTGCATATATAGCATAAGTGAATTAAAAACATATATGCACACATATATGTGCATATAAACATAATTATACACATATACATGCATGTATAGTATGTACTTGTTCATTTAGTTACATCTACATAGCTATGATTATGAACATAATGCACCCTACATTTTCATTAGTCATTTTCCTCTCTGCTACTTTACACAAATGGTATTGTTAACTGTATTCAAAGGTAGGGAAAAATCAGAAGAAAATAATAACTCAGTATGATTTTCTATCAACTTGTCCCTTAAAGAGAAAATGGCCAGCTCACCCTGCTGAGGGTAACCAACAATTATCTTTATGTCCTCAGATTTGTGCTGAAACAAACCTTAAAAGCAACCATGTCTTTGTAGGTTTGTGAATAAACAATCAGTGCACTGGGATAATGTGATTGCTTGCCATCGAAGAAAGTAGTTCCACATACATCTAGGTATTACTTTTTCTCTTATATTTGCTACTGTGCGTTTCTTTTAGATCTTTTTCTTAGCTACCCTGGGCAGTGAGAAAAGTTATTTATTAACTTTATCATTTTAAGTCCTCTTAATTGCTTTGATAATAATAACCTCTTAATTTAAAATATGTTTTTCCCTCAATACTCAGTACTCAATAAATAAAGCATAGTTTATAATTCAAAATCATACTTTAATAATTCATAATATAATTTACAATATATACAATATAAGCACATTCATCATATCTTTGCAAATATAATTATAGTCGTTGCTAGGTCATTACAATTTGTTTATATTTATGGAATATCATCCTTGCTTTTATTGCAGTTGAAAATCCACAAAAATTTCTACAGAGTTCTGAGTTTCAAAAAAAATCTAAAACTTCTTTTAAAAAATATTTATGTTCTGTTGGGTTTCTTGAATTAAGCTATTGGCATTGAAAATAATTATTCTGTTTTTCTTTTTAGAATCCATTTACTAGTGTTTTTTTTAACTTTAAAAACCACTTTACTCTGTATGACCTTTTATAAACAGTGAAATATACCTAAATATATTTTGGAATAAAGAGAGCTCAAATTGCAATAAATAAATAAATATCATTGGGAATTGGGTTTTTCAAAGGATTGGCCTTTATTTTGATATTTCTTTTTATCAAAATAATGTTTTCATTTATAAAACAACAGAAGAACGTGCACACCCATGAATGAAATCTAACTCTTCTGATTTTCCATTCTAACAGTTATCACTGTCCCATCATTGAATTATTTTGTCTTTGTCACATGGCCCAAGCATATATTTTATTAGGCGGACTTAATATTTATTGAGTTTTTACTATATGTCAAGAACTTCATGTGGATTTCATGTAATTCTAGCAAACTCCCTACACATAGGTGCTACAACTACACAGTAAACATATTTGGAAACTAAAATGTATATGTTTACATACATATCCATCATCATTTGGGGTCCAATTTACTGAAGTAGCCTAATAAAATAGATCCCTCTTAAGGGAGGAGAAAGATAACAAGGTTTGTTGTTCCTGTAACTTTTCCTAACTTAGTCTCAGTGTGAATATCTCTCCTTCAGTAGAATGCACTTACAAAATGACCCCCTGTTAGATGATATTTTCATTTAGTGTTTCCACTTCCCTTTTCTACAAAAATTACCCCAATAGACTTAAACACATTCTTGTAATTAGCACCATTACAGTTCTCAGATTAAATAATTTGCACTGTAGATGAAGAGATAGACCTAAAATAAATGAATAAAATGAAAACTCAGTTGTGAAGCTAATTGTCTAATCATTTCTTCTTGAAGGTTGTCCAAGAATATAATTTCCCAGCATTCATCACTTTACATTATTCTCTATTTTTAAAAGTGTATTTTCTTGTACACTTGTTCACCTAAGTGAACCATATAACAGCTTTATCTTACACACTCCTGTATTTAAAAGAAAGCTTTAACTCTGGTCAGGATTCTCATCGGGGATCAGGGGATCATATAATCAGTAATCTCTTTGACTCCATTTTGTTTGACATCTAGACTTGCCTATTTTCATTCTCACAAATTAAAAATGATGATAAAATGAATTGGTTTAACTTTTCATAAAAGTAACTTACTATTACCTATGTAAACTACTTTGTTTGCCTTACCAAACTATGGAAAATAAACTTTCATTATTTTGTTTAAATATTTTTTTACACACAATGAATAATTATAAACCTAGACAAAGGATATAGGGCACCTCTTCCCATGCCTTGGTCAAAGAACACCAAAAGACTGTTATCCTTAAGAGAAGGCAAACACAAGAGTTAAGCTCTGTATCGCTTTAGCATTTTCCTAATGGAACATTCCAGACCACAGAATAGGGGAGAATAAACCAAAGATACCAAGACAACTGTATAGACACTTGTAAAAGAATGAAGGTGGATCCTTATCTCACACTATACACAAAAATGAACTCCCAATGTGTGAGAGTTCTAAATGTAATTGCTAGAACCATAAACCCCTGGAAGGTGACATAGGGATGTCTTCATAACCTTGATGTTGGCAAAATTTGAACTGGATCAAAATTTAAAACTTTGTGTTTTAAAAAACACCATGAAGAAAATGAAAATACAACCCTTGCAATGGTAGAAAGTATTTTCAAATTATATATCTGATTATGTAAAACATATAAAGAGCAGTAATTTTAAATTGCATTTCCCGGCTGATTCATGGCATTGAGCATCTTCTCCTATATTTATAGTTCACACATCTATCTTCTTTTAAAAAGCCTCCCTTTGAGTCTTTTGGACTTTCGGAGGAGGTTGTTTGATTTTTTTTCTTGCTGATTTGTTTGAGGATTTTGTAGATTTCAGTTATTAACCCTTTGTTGGGTGTATAGCATGCAAATATTTTCTCCCGTTCCGTAGATTGTCTATTTGCTCTGTTGAAATTAAGCAGGGAGTGGGGGTAGGGGGGTATATGCATAAACCTATTCTAATCCTGATCAGGCATTATGAAATCAATCCACATAACTAAAATGTTACATTTGAAACATTAATACTTAATACTTTGAAATGCTAATTTAAAAAAAGAACAATGAAACTAAAAAATAAAAAGACAGGGAGGCATTTAGTACTTGTCTTCTTCACAAAGAAGAACCAAAATAGTAAGCAGATAATCACATTTCAAATAAATCATCTGGGAGAGAATGTTAAAAAATAAAAAAAATTAAAAAAATAAATAAATAAATAAAAATAAAATTCAATAGCAAGTGACAGGAAACACGCAAAGCGAGGAAGGAGAGAGAAGTGAGCCAGTGAGGCAGAATGTGCTGAGAGCCTAAAGAGATTTCCCAATAGGCGGGGAGGGGAAGCAAGTGAGAGACCCCAGACAGTCCGCATTCCCACCGTGCACTTTGGCAATCCTAGCTACAGGAGAGCCTCCCTACACTCACAGGCCCTGAGACTAATCTAGGAAGCTGCCTGGAGGAAACTCACTCTGGATCCCAGCTCCCCAACCCTACCCTGAGTCCTAGGCAGTTATAGCAAGGGAATACTCTTTGAAAGAGAACAAGGTAAATTTATAAATATGAAAATAGTCATCTGTGTTTTTAATAGCTTTAGACAGTTGAAAAGGTAATTAAATACAGGACATCCAGAGGAATCGTACATATACATAGTTTCTACCAAATGACCTTGGAGGTCATTAGTAACTTTCCACTGGGTTCTTAATTTTTTTTTTTTTTTTTTTTTTTTTTTTTTTTTTTACATAGTCTCACTTCATCGCCCTTGGTAGAGTGCCGTGGCGTCACACAGCTCACAGCAACCTCCAACTCCTGGGCTTAGGCGATTCTCTTGCCTCAGCCTCCCGAGTAGCTGGGACTACAGGCGCCCACCACAACGCC
>CAUYPK010156558.1:0-14409 GCA_963574355.1 Loris lydekkerianus
TTGGTTGCATTCCCAAACAAAACATGTGTGGATTCACTGGAAAAGTTGCAAAAGGAGTTCCAATTTAGATTTAAAGAGCTTCAGCTTCATGAACAGGATATACAGCTTTTCCATAACCCATTTTCTATTGACATTGAAAATGTGAATATAATTTACCAAATGGAACTGGCTAACCTGCAGAATTGTGACTCTCTGAAAGACACATTCAAGTCAAGCAGCCTTCCTAATTTCTATGCATCTATCCCCTCTGAGACATATCCTAATCTCAGGAACCATGCACTCAAAATGGCAACCATCTCTGGCAGCACTTATGTCTGTGAACAGACTTTTTCCAGAATGAAACATCTGAAATCTCCAACCAGATCTAGACTAATTGATGCACACTTGCATCCCTTGTTACGACTAGCAGTGACAAATATGGAACCAGACACTGACCATCTCATTAGCCAAAAGCAAGTCCATAGTTCCCACTGAAATACTGGTAAGTTTGTTGATTTAATTTTACTTGTTCTTCATTTTAAATATTATATTTGTTCCTGTTTTATGTATTTCAAAATAAGATATGTGCAGTGTGCATAGGAATTTGTTCATAATTTTTTTTTTTAAACTATAGTCCGGCCCTCCAATGGTCTGAGGGACAGTGAACTGGCCCCCTGTTTAAAAAGTTTGAGGACCCCTGCTCTAAACAAACTAATAAGAACATTAATGAACTGAAGTACATTCAATGTAGTAATAATAATTTCATTTTGGCTTGGTCACTTGAACCCAGGAGCTTGAGATTGCCATGAACTAGGCTGATGCCACGTCACTCCAGCCCAAGTCACAGAGACTATCTCAAAAAAATAAATAAATAAAATAATTCATTTTTAGGTTTTTCAGATTGGTACACATTGCCAGACTAAATATACTGTCTGTGGACTAAAGTTTTGTTTAAAATAACAACCATTAAATAATTTCTTTAGTTGCTATTTTCTTTTGAGTTAGGGTCTCACTCTGTCACCTAGGTCATAGTGCAGTTGTATCATCATAGCTCACTGCAATCTCAAACACCTGGACTCAAGCAATCCTCTAATCCCTCTTGCCTCACTTTCTGGAGTAGCTAGGACAACAGCTGTGCACCACCAAGCCTGGCTAATTTTTCTATCTTTTGTAGAGCTGGGGTCTTGCTCTTGCTCTTGCTCAGGCTACTCTCAAACTCTTGGCCTAAAGCAATTCTCCACTTTTGGCCTCTCCGAGTGTTAGGATTACAGGCATGAACTACCACACCCATCCTCATCAAACAAATTCTAAACCATGTTAAAAGAAGATCATATCAAATATAATTTACTGTCAAGTATATCTTATTCTACTTTAATTTTTTAGAAATTGTTAATCTTTCCAAAATAAACAGAGAATAATATGTACAACTAGAGTTTTAAAAATTATAAGGGGCAAGTTGGGGGATGCCAGTAATGTTCTGTTTGTGCCTCTAGATACTAGTTAAACGGGTATATCAGTTTGTGAAGGAAAATTTATTGAAATATGCACTTAAGATTTATATACTTTTCTTTAGGTATTTTATACTTTCGAAAATTCCCACCCTCCCTACATGATCGAAAACAGTATATCTTTCCCTAATATGCTAGTAAGAATTAAAATATTTATCCTAAGATAAATACTGTACAAGAAAAAAAGACTATTTAGTTTACCTCAGTAGATTGCTTTCCACTATAAGACATTTTCTTGATGGCCACCACTTCATTAGTACGCACATCTCGTGCCTATAAAAGAACAAAGAAAAGACCTTTGTAAAAAAATTAACAGAGTAAATCCAGGCAGTTATTTCTTTGAAAAGTAAAACAGCACATGCAAGCTACCATGTCAAAAAGGACACCAAAAGTGCTTTTAAAGAATATTTTAAAAATAACAACACTATGTAGCAGTACATATAAAATTATCCTGGTGCTGGTACCTTGGAAAGAAAAATAAAGCTAGTTTATCCATGAGTAATCTTGAGAGGAAATACATAAATATTTGAGCAGCACTATTAATAAAGAGACAAAATAAAACTAATTGTTATAAGTCTATGCTAATAAATTTTGAAATCTCAGTGAAATGGACAATTTTCTTTTCTTTCTTTCTTTTTTGAGACCAAGTCTCAAGCTGTCGCCCTGGCTAGAGTGCCATGGTGTCACAGCTCACAGCAACCTCAAAGTCTTGGGCTTAAGCAATTCTCTTGCCTCAGCCTTCCAAGTAGCTGGAATTACGGGTGCCCATCACAACACCTGGCTATTTTTTTGTTGTAGTTGTCATTGTTATTTAGTAGCCCTAGGCTGGGTTCGAACCCACCAGCCCTGGTGCATGTGGCCAGCGCCCTAACCACTGAGCAATGAACACCAACTCTTAGTCATTATGTCTTACTAGTTTCTTCTATCTAAAATGATTCTTCCCCCTTCTTATTCATGACTTTGGCATTTTTTAAAATATGCAATGGTACTTCATGTAATTTTCCTAAATTTGTGTTCATTTAATGTTTCTGAATGTTTAATTACATTCAGGTTATGCATGTAAATCCCTGGCCAAAATGCTGTAAAAGTGACATTGTGTCTTTTTCACGGTATCATACACTTAACTGAGATATACAATGTCTCTCTGTTCCTCACTGGTGTTACTAATTTCTGTTACCCACTCAAAGTGTTGTCTGGTTTTTCCAACACGTAGCATACAGAAAATTAATTTTCACATATAATGGATGTCCAGTTGCTCTGGCACCATTTGTAAAAAAGACTTGCTTTTCTCCAATGAATTATCTTTGTGCCTTTGTCAAAAGTCAAACTGACTATATTTGGGTGGGTATGTCTGGATTCTATTTTATTTGATTTATGTATCATTCTTTTCACCAATATCATAGTATTTTGAATAAAATACCTAAAATTAGATAGTGTGAGTTCAATGTTGGCATATCTCTTCACTTAGTTATGTTTTTTTTTTTTTATTCCTTTTTTTTTTTTTTTTTTTGAGACAGAGCCTCAAGCTGTCGCCCTAGGTAGAGTGCCATGGCATCACAGCTCACAGCAACCTCTAGCTCCTGGGCTCAAGCGATTTTCCTGCCTCTGCCTCCCAAGCAGCTGGGACTATAGGCGCCTGCCACAACGCCTAGCTATTTTTTGGTTGCAGCCATCATTGTTGTTTGGCAGGCCCAGGCTGGATTCGAACCTGCCAGCTCAGGTGTATGTGGCTAGCACCTTAGCCGCTTGAGCCACAGGTGCTGAGCCGTGTTTTTTTTTATTCCTTTTATCAGTGTTTTATAGTTTTCAGCATACAGATTCTGCAAATATTTTGATCCATTATACCCAATACCAAACAATTAGCTATAACTATTGAAAGTATAATACTTGCAAATCTCTGCAAAGAACACAAATTAGTAAAATCTTACATTAGGAAAGAAGAGGTAAATATCACATCCTAAAAAATGAACAAAAATACTTAGCTGCAAAATAAATTACTAACTTTGTTGTGATCATACAAGATCTGCCACATTTGTTAGCAAGCTATCTGGTTTTGGCTTTTTAACTTACTTATCCTGTGGCCTACCTCATATTGGTTCTATTTAAGGTATGGGAAACTAAGAGAGAATGTTTATCTTCCTGGCAATCGAGAGATAAGATCCTTTGAACATCCAACTTTCTAGTTTGGTTTCAAATACTTCGTATGATACCAGTCCTTATTAGCTTGCCTGATAAGATAATCATGCTGGCTTATTCAGTTATACCGAATATATATATTTTTAGACAAAGTCTCACTCTGCCACCCAGGCTAGAGTGCAATGATGTCATCACAGCTCACTGCAAACCCATATTCCTAGGCTCAAGTGATTCTCCTGGCTCAGCCTCCCAAGTAGCAGGGACTACTTAACCACTACACCCGGTTAATGTTTCTACTTTTTTAGAGAAGGGGCCTTGCTGTTGCACAAGTTGGTCTCCAACACTTGAGCTCAAGCAATACTCCTCCCTTGGTCCCTTAAAGTGCTAGGATAAGCCACCACACTTGGCCAGTTACAATATTTTAAAATTTAAGTGATCCCTACTGCAAATTAACCAAAATTCAGAGATATGTTATAGAGCTATTTTTAATCACATAAAAAAAATATGAAAAGAAACTCTACAAACTCTATAGACAAACACTGCACATTTAGTCTTGTCATTGGGGGATGAGAGAACATAAAACAGAAGAATGTACACACCCACATGGGTTTATCTGATATCACAAAATACGAAGGTTAGTGATCTAGAAATGAAATTTCACCAAAAGATTTAATTCTGTATTACATTCAAACTTTCCTCATTTACATGGTCATGTTTCCCAGACCTCAAAACACATAACAGAAAACATCTGCTTTGAGCAGTGGCACCTTAAATCAATTGTTCCTGGGATTGTCCTAATCTGAACTTGAGTTTCCTAGCCTCCTAAATTAGCATTTAAAAAAAGTCTTCCTCCCTATGCTTAATTATACAAATCTGTAAAATACACAGTTAAGCTGGTATATATAGCAAAGTAAAACTTTGTTATGCCTTTCTCTAGATCTGAAATCAGCAAACTTTAGTTTGTTTTTGTATATTGAGACAGAATCTCAATCTGTTGCATAGAATGGAGTGCAGTGGCATCATCATAGGTCACAGCAACCTCAAAATCCTGGGCTCAAGCAATCCTCCTGCCTCAGCCTTCTGAGTAGTTGAGACTAGAGACACATACCACCGTGACCTACTAATTTTTCTATTTCTTATACAGTTGGAGTCTTCCTACTCAGGCTGATCTTGAACTCTTGGCCTCGAGCCACTATGCCTGGACAGTAAACTTTTTCTCTCAAGGGCAATATTGTAAATATTTTAGGCTTTGGGAGCCACATACAATCGCTGTGGCATATTGTTGTCCTTTTTTCTTTCATTTTTCATTTTTTTATTTCCTTTTTCTTCAATATAAAAATCATTCTTAGTTTGGGAGATGAGTAAAAAACATCACAGGTTAGATTTGGCCCGAGGACAGTAGTTTCTTGGCCCCTTCTATAAATGAATCTTTGGTTAACATTTTGCCACAGTTGGTTTGAAACTGTTGATCCAAACATATTTTGTTATCATAATAATTATTATTATTATATATTATTGAAGAGCCATTTGAGAGTAGATACTCTGATCCTTGGTCCTGAAACACTCCTTTGTATTATCTCCTGAGAATATCAACATTCTTTTGAATAATAACAGAAGAATTGGCAAATTTAAGAAATCATTGAAGCTGGGCATGGTGGCTCACGCCTGTAAATCCTAGCACTCTGGGAAGGCAAGGCAGGTAGATCAACTGAGCTCAGGAGTTTGAGACAAGCCTAAGCAAGAGGCTTAGCAAGAGATCCCATCTCTACTAAAAATAAAAAAACTAGCCAAGTATTGTGGTGGCACCTGTCGTCCCAGCTGCTGAGAAAAGAGAGTTTAAAGTTGCTGTGAGCTATGATGCCATGACAGTCTACCCAGGATAAGAGTGAAATTCTGTCTCAAAAAAGAAAGAAAGGCTTGGTGCCTGTGGCTCAAGCAGCTAAGGCGCCAGCCACATACACCTGAGCTGGCTGGTTCAAATCCAGCCCAGGCCTGCCAAACAACAATGACGGCTGCAACCAAAAAATAACTGGGCGTGGCGTTGTGGCTGGCGCCTGTCGTCCCAGCTACTTGGGAGGCAGAGGCAGGAGAATCACTTGAGCCCAGGAGTTGGAGGTTGTTGTGAGTTGTGATGCCACAGCACTCTACCCAGGGTGACAGCTTGAGCTCTGTCTCAAAAAAAAAAAAAAAAGAAAAGAAAAGAAAAAGAAAGAAAAAAATGATTTATCATTGACATAATCTAGTGCATATACAGTCCATATTCAAATTTCACCAACAGTCTCAGGAATGTCCTTTTTTTCCCAATTGGGATCATACATTATGGCCTAACTTCTAGGTCTCTCCTAAACCAGCTTCTGATATCCGGCTTACAAAGATTTGCTTTTGTTGTCCTATTATAAAGAACTTTATTTTGGGGACTATTATACTTTCTCTCCTATCCAGAGCTCTCTGAAATAATAAGCCTAAGTAGGGCAATCTTATCCACTGTTACATAAGGAGGCACATGTAACAGAAAATCACTTTTGGGATCAGTGCTTGTAGCTCAGTGGTTAAGGCAATCTTAGCAACTATTACATAAGGAGGTGCAAGCAATAGAAAATCACTTCTGTGCTCGGTGCTCGAAGCTCAGTGGTTAGGGCATCGGCCACATGCACCAGGGCTGGTGGGTTTGAACCCAGCCTAGGCCTGCTAAACAACAATGACAACAACAACAGCAAAAAATAGCCAGGAGTTGTAGCAGACGCCTATAGTCCTAGCTACTTGGGAGGCTGAGGCAAGAGAATCGTTTGAGCCCAGGAGTCTGAAGTTGCTGTGAGCTGCGATGCCACAGCACTCTACTGAGAGTGACATAATGACTGTCTCAAAAAAAAAAAAAAAAAAAAAAAAGTCCTAATGCTATAGTTGGGTAAATGAGATGAAAGCTATGCTGATTAGTGTAATGTAAGCACTCCAATTTGTACAAATAATCAACACACTGAAATGGGCATAAATGTGTTTATGATCTATGTACAAAAGACTTAATAAAAAAAAATCACTTATTTTTCCCCCTCAATAACTGGTCCATGGGTAAGGCACTATCACATTTATCCCCTTATCTTGTCAAAAAATAAATGCTCTTGATTCTATTCATTTAAACTTTTAAAATGTATACTCAACTCTCCACCCTCACTGCCTTAACTAAACTAAGCTGTCAGCATTTCATTCCTAAATTATTAGGAAAGCATACCAATCACCCTCCTCTCTTTGATCTCTGACACATGCCAATCTAGATTGATACAAGAGTTAACTTTCTATATAACAAAAATATAATATTTCTCTTGTACTTCAGGGGCTCCCTCAAGACTTCAAAATAAAGCCCATATTTTTTAGTATAATATAGGGTTTTTCAAAAACCCTTGTTTATCTTTCTCCAATCACATCCTTAGTTCCCACTACACCCTAACTTCAGATATACCCACTTGCAGTCATACTCTTCAACAAAGACTACTGATGAAGTACTAGATTGGGAGGGATAATGTAATTTTATGGTTTTATTTTGAAAAATTTAAAACACTGATTTTACCTATATGGGACTTAATTTAGTACCTTTAACCAAAGGAAAAAGACAATAAACACTTCCTCCACTTTACAGATCACATAGGCAGGTGTAAGAAAGACAGAAAAATCTATTGAAATCTAAACTTCATAATAACAATGAAAGACCAGCTGCTCCATAAAACCATACGGCTTTAGAAGGATACATGAAAAGCCCTTATGAGTACAAATAATATCAAACACACACCAAAGAAAATTTTACTTTTTTTTTTTTTTTTTTGAGACAGAGTCTCACTCTGTTGCCTTGGGTAGACTGCCATGCCGTCAGCCTACCCCCAGCAACCTCAAACTCTTGGACTGAAGCAATCCTCTTGCTTCAGCCTCCCAAGTAGCTGGCACTACAGGTGCCCCAAAAATGCCCAGCTAGTTTTTCTATAAGAGAAAAAGGGGTCTCACTCTTGCTCAAGCTGGTCTCTAAATCCTGAGCTCAAGCAACCCCCCCCACCTTGGCCTCCCAGAGTGCTAGGATTACAGGCAGGAGCCACTGCACCCAGCTGAAAATTTCACTTCTTAATTCTTGCCATAATGCTATGTTAAGACTATCCCTGAAGCCAATAAAAACGGCCAAAAAAGCAGGCAATATATGTGAAACAATACTGATCACCATTGTTTGGAAAACAAATATAGGTATCCCTTTAGGGACTAGAAACCCTGAGAGAAGAACAGTATACACAGAAGGAACTCCAAATTTACCCTAGCTTCATCTGTGAACTGTGGTAAAGGAAAATTAAGTTCAAAGAAGAAGCCTAGAAGCTAGTCAGGGATGCCAAAGTACCTAATACTTAAAGGCACAATCTCAGAAAAGGGAGCTGACAATTAGCACCTCAAAATCTACAAATTCTCCTTAATTTGTGTGTTAATACTAAAGTATTCATCAGTATAAGAGGTCTAAAAGCCAAACTGGAAATTAACAGCTGAAAGACTGATAAGATAAACAGAGCTTTCAAAACATATGAACTGTTAGAGAGGCTCAGTGCCTATAGCTCAAGCATCTAGGGCGCCAGCCACATACACCAGAGCTAGCGGGTTTAAATCCAGCCCGGGCCTGTCAAACAACAATGACAACTACAACCAAAAACTAGCCAGGCATGATGGCGGGTGCCTATAGTTCCAGCTACTTGGGAGGCTGAGGCAAGAGAATCGCTTAAGCCCAAGAGTTTGAGGTTGTTGTGAGCCGTGATGCCACAGCACTCTACCCAGGGTGACAGGTTGAGACTCTGTCTCAAAAAAAGAAATGATGGCGAGATGGAGGCTGGAATTAAACCCCATTAAAATCTTTGATTCAGCCTTGATAATACCCCAGACTTTCAGCTGGGATCCCAGAAGAGCCATGCTTTAGGAATAGGGGGCAAAGCACAGAAGTAAAGGCAAAGAAGATATCAACTAGCCTTAACAAAGCCTAAAAGGAAGGCTCAAGGTGACTCACAAAAATACCATCTGTCATAAGAAAACGTCACTTTTTTTTTTTTTTTTGGTAGAGACAGAGTCTCGCTTTATCGCTCTCAGTAGAGTGCTGTGGCATCACACAGCTTACAGCAACCTCCAACTCCTGGGTCTAGGCGATTCTCTTGCCTCAGCCTCCCAAGTAGCTGGGACCACAGGCACCCACCACAACGCCTGGGTATTGAAAACGTCATTGTTTTTAAAGAAAAAATCAACATCACCCAGAGCCTCTATAAATTCTTCTCCATAATAAAGAATATCCAATGAAAAAGTATGAGGTATGCTACAAAAAGTGAACCAAATACTGACAAGAGGAAAAAAAACAGAAATACAGACCCACTGGGATTCAGATATAGGATTTATCAGATCAGGCTTTGAGAATGAATAAAATCAAATGGTCTCCTTTGAAGTAAAATATATGAGAATAGTACAAAGAACAGGAGAAAGATTTCAGGTTTTTTTGCTATTATTGCTGTTGGTATTCTGGTAGATAATTTATTTAATTTCAGAATTTTACCAGGGTACAAATGTTTTAGTTACATGAACTGCTTTTGTGTAGTTTGGGTCAAAGTTACAAGTATGCTCCTCACCCAGAAAGTATGCAATGTACTCTTTTACACTACATTTCAGACCCGTCCCACCTGGTTGCTTTCTGTTGAGTTTTATAATGTGCACATGGGTGTTGATCAATAAGTTCTGTGTTAGTACAGTGAATAAAGGTGGTGTTTCTTTTTCCATTCTTGAAAAACTTTACTCAGGAGAATGGTCTCCAGTTCCACCTACGTTGTTGCAAAAGGTACTGGTTCACCATTTTTCTTATGGCTGAGTAGTACTCTGTGATATACCACATTTTATTAATCCACTCATATATTTGAGTACTTGAGTTGGTTCCACACCTTTTCAATTGTGAACTATGCTGAGATAAACAATCTAGTACATGTGTCTTTTTGATAAAATGACTTTTTTTTCTTTTGGTTAAATATCCAATAGTGGGATTACTGGATCAAATGGTAGGTCTACTTTTAGTTCTTTGAGGTATCTCCATACTACTTTCCACAAAGGTAGTGCTAGTTTGCAGTCCCACCAAAGATTACAGTTGAAATAATTTAAGGTTTTTACATCATTTGAGAACTGGTAAAGGTGTTAATGTAAGTTAACTATAATAAGAGAATATATTATCATCTCTGGGATAACTCTTAAAAGATTAATAAAGGAATATATAACTAAAAGGTAAATATGATGAAAAAATGTATTAATCATGTTTTTTTATTCTCTATTTCTTAATACTTTGACATCTAGAGACTGGCTGACTGCCACTCCCAGAGTTAACAATTCCTAAGGCTAGCAGACAACCACGTCTGTCATATGCAAACCAATCAATCCAGTGTCCATACCATTATTTATCAGGCTGAAATACTCTCCCCTGCCCTAATCAACCTAGAGCCAAGTATTAGACAAATTGGAATAGCCCCTTTGCCACAGAGCCTGCTGAAATTAAACTCATCAAACCTAAAATTACTGACCTTGTCTTACCTGTTTCTTCCTGCAGAAATCACAATATAGGCTCCTGCCCATGATTTTTCCTCACATCCTCTGCCTCCTGACCTATCCCAGTACTTCCCCATGTGGTGGCCCCATGGTGCATCTTTCTCTTGGATTTTATAGTATAACAAAACTATCTTTTCAACGCCAGCTGACTCCTGATCTTTTGGCCTCACCATAGCTGAACAGTAATAAAAACCATATTTTGCAGCTTAAGCAACATGGCAAGACCCCATCGAAAGAAAAGAAAAGAAAAGAAAAGAAAAGAAAAGAAAAGAAAAGAAAAGAAAAGAAAAGAAAAGAAAAGAAAAGAAAAGAAAAGAAAAGAAAAGAAAAGAAAAGAAAATGAAAACTTAGCTAGTCATAGTAGCATATGCCTGTAGTCACAGGTACTCAGGAGAGTTAAGCAAGAGGGTCACTTTAGCCCAGGAGTATGATGACACAACTGCTGGGCAACAAAGAAAACCCTGTCTCAAAAAAACAAAACAAAACAAAAAATATTTTGGACAGGTGCAGTGGCTCACACTAATAATCTCAGCACTTTTCAAGGCCAAGATAGGAGGACTGCTTGAAGCGAGGAGTTTGAGACCAGCCTGGGCAAGAGAGTGAAACCCCCTCTGAGAAGACAGAAGATAGACAGACAAGAGAAAAAAAAAAAGAAAGGGGAGGGAGAAGGGGAGGGTGGAGGATGGAAGAAGATGAGGAAAGGGAATGGGAACAAGGGAATGGGAAAGGAACAGGAAAGGGAAAGAAAAAAGAAAACAAAACAGCCAATCCTCAAGTGGAATTTCGAGGGGCTCCGAACAACTTCTAAAAATAACAAAGTTGGCTTTTTTTGCCATCTTGGAGCCTGTGGAGGTGTGCTGGGAACAGGACTAAAAGGCAAGTATGTTTGGAAGGCTGTGGTCCAAGGCCATTTCTGCTGGTTATAAGCAGGGTCTCTAGAACCAAAGACAGCATATAGCTCTTCTTAAAATTGAAGATGTTTATGCCTGAGCTGAAACTGAATTCTATTTGGACAAAAGATGTGCTTATGTATACAAGGCAAAAACAACACAGTGACTCCTGATGGCAAACCGAACAAAACCAGAGTAATCTGGGGAAAGATAACTTGGGCCCATGTTAACAGTGGCAAGGTTCATGTCAAATTCCAAAGCAACTTTCCTGTTAAGGCCACTGGACACAGAATCTGTGTGAAGCTATACCTGTCAAGGATTTAACTAATAAAATGTAAATATATAAAAATGTACTTGTAAAAAAAAAAAAAAAAAACAAAGTTGGAGGAATAAAATTTCCTAATCTCAAATTTGCTACAAAAATCAAAACAGTGTGGTATTGAGATAAAGATAGGCATATAGACAAATGGAATAGGATTGACAGCTCAGAAATAAAACTGATACAATACAGCTAATTTATGTGACAAAGACGCTAAGACCATTCACTGGTGAAAGAATAATAGAGGGAGAATGGGTACAGTGCCATGGTATCACAGCTCACAGCAACCTCCAACTCCTGGACTTAAGTGATTCTCTTGCTTCAGCCTCCCAAGTAGTTGGGACTATAGGCGCCCACCACAATGCCTGACCATTTTTTGTTTGAAGTTGTCATTGTCATTTGGCAGGCCTAGGCTGGATTTGAACCTGCCGGCTCTGGTGTATGTGGCTGGCACCTTAGCTACTTGAGCTATAGGCGCCGAGTGAGAATAATAATCTTTTTAATAGATAATACCGGGACAACTAGATTTCCACTAGCAGAAAAATGAAGTTGGACCTCTACTTCATACCATACATAAAAATTAACTCAAAATGGACCAATGACCTAACAACAAATGCTAAAATCATAAAATCTTAGGGAAAAAACATGGGGACAAACCTTTATAACACTGGATTTGGCAATAGATTTTTTTTTTTTGAGATAGAGTCTCACTTTGTCACCCTTGGTAGAGTGCCATGGTGTCATAGCTCACAGTAACCTCTAAGTCTTGGCCTCAACAGATCCTCTTGCCTCACACTCCCTAGTAGCTAGAAGTACAGGAGCCTGCCCCAACGCCCAGATAGTTTTTTTAAAGACAGGGTCTCACTCTAGCTCATACTGGTCTTGAACACCTGAGTTCAGGCAATCTGCCTGGCTCAGCCTCCCAGAGTGCTAGGATTGCTGGTGTGAGCCACCACTCACAGCCTGGCAATAGATTTTTAGACATGACACCAAAAGCATGAGCAGCATATTAAAAAAAAAAAAAAAGAAAGAAAAAAAAAAAAGAAAAACTGATAAAGTGGACTTTGTGAAATTTTAAAACTTTAAATTTTAAAAATTTAAAACTTTGTATATCAAACATCAATATTGAGAAAGTAAAAAGACAAACCACAGAATGTAAGAAAATATTTGCAAATCATTTACACGGTATTTAATATAAGAACTATTACAACTCAACAACAAGGAGGTAACCCAAACATAAAAATGAGCAAAGAACTTAAACAGACATTTCTCTAAAGAAGATATACAAATGGCACTGGGTGCAGTGGCTCACACCTATAATCCTAGCACTTTAGTAGGCTGAGGTGGGTGGACTGCTTGAGCTCAGGAATACAAGATCAGCCTGAGCAAGAATAAGACCACATCTTTACTAAAAATAGAAAAACTAGGGCGGCGCCCATGGCTCAAAGGAGTAGGGCACCAGCCCCATATGCTGGAGGTGGTGGGTTCAAACCCAGCCCTGGCCAGAAACTGCAAAAATAAAACAAAACAAAACAAAACAAAACAAAAATAGAAAAACTAGCTGGGTGTTGTGGGAGATACCTATAGTATCACCTACTTGGCAAAAGGAGGCGGAGGAAAGAAGATTATTTGAGCCCAAGAGTTTGAGGCTGCTATGAGCTATGACACCACGACACTCCACCCAGGGAGACAGTGAAGATATACAAATGGCACTTGAAAAGTTGCTCAACATCATCAGTCATTATGGAAATACAAATCAAAACCTGAATGAGATACCACTTCACACCTCATAGGATGGCTATAATCAAAATAACAGGCACTGTCAAGGATGTAGAGAAATTGTAACACTTGCACATTGCTATTAGGAATGGAAATGGTCCAGCTTCTACGGTGCAGTTTGGCAGTTCCTCAAAACATTAAACACAGAATTACCCCTGAAACCATCAATCCCACTCCTAGATACATACTCATAACTGAAAACAAATACTTCACATCAATGTTCACTGCAGCATCATTTACAATAGTCAAAGATGGAAACAACCTAACTGTCATTCAACAGATGAATAAACAAATCATTTTATACATAGAAAGGAATATTATTCAACCATAAAAAGGAATGAAGTTCTGATACATACTGCAATATAGATAAAGCTCCAAATCATTACATTAAGTAATATAAGGTAGACACAAAACACCAAATACCATATGATTCTAATTCTATGAAATAACTACAATAAGCAAATTCACAGAGACAAAAAGAATACCAATGGCTGGAAGGAGGATGAAATGAAGAATTATTGCTAATGAACATAGATTTTTTTCCATTTGGGGTGATGCAGATGTTTACAAGTGGACATTATTAATGGTTGCATGCACAACCATTCTGAATGTTAAAAATAGCTAAAATGGCAATTTTAGTAACTTTTTTAGCACATGAACACACACACATATTTTTAAAGATAGTCCTAGATGTCCACAAGACTAAGATTGACTCTGCCGGGGACTTTAAAAGAAAAGTCAAAGTAGGGCGGCGCCTGTGGCTCAAAGAGTAGGGCGCTGGCCCCATATACTGGAGGTGGTGGGTTCAAACACAGCCCCGGGCAAAAACTGCACAATAAATAAATAAATAATAAAAGTCAGTGTTCTACAATATTTATTTCTACAGCAATGTAAGTCATGAGACTCTTAAAAACAGAGTCCTATGATCCTAGAATCCCATTACTAGGTATCATCACCCAGGAAAAAAAGATACCATTTTATTATAAGGACATTTATACTAGACTGTTTATTTTATTTTATTTTTTTTTTATTGTAGATAAAAATATGCACCATAGATGTGGCCCAAACCCTTACCCTCCCTCCACCCAACCCTCCCCCCTCCCTTCCCCTTCCTTGGTCCTTTCCCCATAGTCTTGTGGTATAGTTGGGTTATAGCCTTCATGTGAAAGCTATAGTTTAGCTTCATAGTAGGGCTGAGTACATTGGATACTTT
>CAUYPK010156561.1:0-12049 GCA_963574355.1 Loris lydekkerianus
AAATAAGGCAAGGATTAACTAAAATTAGAATACTTATATGATATACATTGAATATATAACATTTGATATATGTTTGGGTATGATTATTTACGCTGTGAAATACATTGGTGTGCTTATTGAATAAAGCAATTTTAAAGTAAAAAAAAAAAAAAAAAAAGTCACCCACAATCTCACCTAAGTTCTCCCAAGGTAACTCAACCAAGTGCCCAAGTCCAAAAAAACAAAACAACCCTCAGGGAAGGGCTTCCCTGTCTGCAGTCTTGCTGCTGTTGTAGGTACAGTCATGGCAGCCACCATGGCCTCAGAGAGAATGAATGCAACCACTTGCTACTTCTCCACTGCTTTTGTCCTCCTCCTGGGGTCCATAAGTCCCTCGCTGTCTCCCTGCATCCCCAAAGGGATAGTTCTGGGCAAAGTTCACAAGCCAGAGGTGCCTGGAGTCTTATTTCCCCAATCTCACCATGCCCAGTTGCAAAGAAGCTGTTACTTGGCTGCCAACTTGCTCTAAATCCCCTCTGTTGTATTTTTTTATAATAAATTAGTAGACATCAGTGTTTTCTTGAGTCATATGAGCTATTCTATGAAATGAAAGAATCTGAAGAGCAGGTCATAGGAACCTCTGATTTATAGCCAAATCAGATTAAAATTATGTATAACCTGATGACCCATCCACTGTGGTTGATTTCTGAAGTGGGGGGGACAGTCTTGTGGGACTCAGACCTTAACTGTGGGGTATGTGAGCATCTCCAATTAGATAGCATCAGTATTTAATTGGATTACAGGACACCGAGTTGGTATCTACAGAGAATTGGAGAATTACTTGGTATGAAAAAATCACCCATACAATTAATGTCATGAAGTACAGAAGTAAAGTGTTCTGGAAGTATTGAGTATTATGAGTGACATTATAGAGGAAAACAGTTTGGTCCTCCTATACACAGTTACCAACTTGACACACAGTTAGGTTCATTGTGTCCCTTGTTTTCAATTTAAAACATTTCTCTTTCTTTTATATGATCTAATTTTATTTTTAAAATATGTAAATATGTAATTTAAAGGTTAAAAACTATGTTTAAAAACCTTAATGAAGATTTGCTTGTATTTCAAAGCCTTCCACTATGACTTTGCACATCATCATCATCTCCACGAGAGGGAGCTATTTGATTTGTTTCTAGTTTGTCCTTCCAGTGTTTCTCTTTCAAACATTTCCCCTCAATTTGCATCTTAAAATCAACAAATATGGTATATCTATGCCTAAGCAATACACAATTTAGTTCCAGGGGCTTTTGGACTTCAGAGAAAGAATATCTTGTTATTTGTTATTTTCTGGACTCTTTTTTTGCTGCTCACTATTATATTACTGAGATTTGTGCGAGTTGCTCTCTAAAGCTGCAGTTCATGCATTTCATTGTGGTGAACTATGTACACCATTGTGTGAATATACAACAAGTCATTTCTCTTCCTGTCAATAACACGTGTTTGTTTCCAAACTATTATTTTCCTATCATGTATGTACTCCCACAAATATTCTTATTCACGTATTTTTGTCTTTTTCATTCTTCTACCTACATACAACTTATACCTATTTTAAACATGGCATTGCTAAGCAGAAAGAAATGTAATATTCTACAATTGTAGAAAGATTTCCAGTTTTTAGTGCAACATATACAGAGTTTAAAAGTTATTCCCATTCAAAGGATAAGAAAAAAGCTGAATGAACTGAAAACAATTCTTCTTAGATCCCTCAGAGAATTGAGGTAACTGGGCAAATCACTGTCCTGAAAATCAGAAAGAGAAGCAAACACAGAGAACCACAACTTATTAGAATAAAACTGCCCACAAGAATCAGTACTTGGAAGGAAAACTAAATTACTAGAGGCTCAGTATGGACCAGCTGGAGAGTTAAAAACTCCAAGGCTGTCCAGTGTGAAGTGGAGACCCCACACTTTTTGTGAGTTTCACCTCCAAGAGCACAACCAAATTCTCATACTGAAAACAGGAGAAAAATTCTCCAGTGCTGCTAGTAGGGAAAGGGTGTGAAGGTTATCAGAAAAGAGTCACTTGTTTTTTGTTTAAAAAAAAAAAAGAAAGACTGACAAATAGAGCTCAGGCCATGAGAAGAAATGTTCTCATGTATAAATGCCTGATGAAAAAAAAAAAAAAACTGTCATCAAAGACTTTGCAAAAATCATGACCTTGCACAATGGCCATAACAACCTTACACCAAAAATACTTCTATGAGGACATCTGCCCAGCTGCTGCCTGTTCAACCTTGGCCTGGCACACCCTTGTTATTGTAGCTGAGGATAACCATCTCAATACAATTATGTAATCCTCCTCAGTTGTCTTCTAAAACCCTTTGTTTTCCTTTATCTCCCTGAAGATGCAGGTAATTTACTATAGCATAGGCACTCCCACTGCAATGGCCTATTCCTGAGTAAATATCATTATTTTTAAGAGAGCCTCTCTGTGTTTTTTAGGCTCACAAAGGGGAAAGTAACCACTCTGAGTACAGTCAAAGCATTCTGTTCTTAACAAGACCTGACTTCCAAAAAGAAAAAAGCAACTATTTCCCCATAGCATAAGTAACTAGGGTTTTACTGAGCCTAACTGACTAACTGGCCTGGGAGAAGGAGATATCCAACTCCAGATCCTTCTAGCCTTGGTGCTGAGAAGCACTTGTAAAGGTCACAGCTCAGGTCCAGGCTCACTAGAACACTGAGACCTATTCATAGGCATACAGAAAGCTTTCCCTCTGCTGACACCTTACCACCACATCAGTAGGGGTCTTGCTTAATAACAGATTAATGCAGCTGAGATTTTACATTTTAGACCTTATTGAATAAGAAATAATTAGGGAACCCAAAAGAAAATAAGGAAAAGAGAAACGAGGACATTGGAGAAAATTTAGCCTCAGACACATCACTACATCAAGCAGTAAATAAGGACTAACCCCTACCCAGATTAATATTAACCTCACAGTAAAGGCCTATTTACCTCAGTTCTCTAGTATACCACATAATGTCTAGCTTTCAACAAAAAATTGTAAAGTCAAAAGACACACTTTGAAATCATGGACTAAACATTAGAAGACTCAGATATGTCAGAGGTATTGAATTATCAAACTGGAAATTTAAAACAACAATGACGAACATGCTATGAGCTCTCATGGGGAAAATGCAAGAACAGATGGGTAATGTAAGCAGAGTGATGTAAACTAAAAAGTAATCAAAGGAAACATTAGAAATCTTTTCTGTACCCATCAACAAACTGGACATAGCTGAAGAAAGCAGTGACTTGGAGGAAATATTGATACAAACTTCCAAAACTGACATACAAACAGAAAAAATAATGAAAAGAGAGACAACAGAATACCCCCAAACAGTGGGACAATCACAAAAAGCACAAAGTATATATATAATGAAAATACCAGAAATAAAAGAAAGAGCAGAAAAAATATTTGAAGAATTGATGACTGAAATTTTCCCTTATTAATGGTAGACACCAAATCAGATCTAGGAAGCCCATAGAATAGCAAGTGAATATACCTAGACACATCATACCCAAATTTGAAAACATCAAAAACAAATGGAAAATCTGGAAAGAAGGCTGGATGGAGAGAGGGTAGAGAGGGAAACTTATGTATAGAGATGCAAGGATGAGAATTACTTCAGACTTCACTTTAGGAGCCACACAAACAAGAAGAGAATGAAGTGAAATATTTAAACTATTAACAGAAAAATACCATCAACCTATACATTCCGTATCCAGAAAAATTATTTTTCAAAAGTAAAGGAGAAATAGACTTTCTCTGACTAATAAAACTTGAAGAGATTTGTCACCAGTAAAAACCTGCTCTGCAAGAAATGCTAAAAGAAATTTCTCAGAAAAAGAAAAAACTTGGATCTACACACAAAGAAAGGAAGAGTGTTAAAGAAGAAACAAATGAAGGTAAAATAAAAATTTTTTCTTCTTTAAATTGATAGAATCAGATCACTGTTCAAAATAATAATATTGTCAGGTGTGGTGGTTCATGCCTGTGATTGCTGTGATTGCTTAAGGCCAAGAGTTCAAAATCAGCCTAGGTAACATAGTCATCTCTACAAAAAATGTAGAAATAAGGCAGAAGTGCTGGTGTGCTCCTATAGCCCCAGTTATTTGGGAGGTGGAGGCAGGAGGATCATTGAGCCCAGGAGTTTGAGGTTACAATGAGCTATGATGATGCCACTATTCTCTAGCCCAGGGGACAGAGTGAGACCCAAGGAAAGAAGGAAGGAAGGAAGGAAGGAAGGAAGGAAGGAAGGAAGGAAGGAAGGAAGGAAGGAAGGAAGGAAGGAAGAGAAAGGAGCGGCAACAATATATTTGGTGTGATTTTAGTTTATGGATAAGTGGACATAAGAATGACTGCAACATTATAAGGAAAAGAAAAGAGTAATTGAGAATACTCTGTTATGCAGAATTAACACTACCCCTGAAGTGACATAGTATTATTTGGAAGAAGACTTGAATTAGATGTAATTACTGAAAAATCAAAGCCAACCAATAAAAAAGTATTTAAAAAGAAGTATAACTGATATGATAAGAGAGAAAATGGTATCCTATAAAATGCTCAAATAAGCTACAGAAGGCAGAGAAAAGAGTGAAAGTCCAAAAGAAGGGTGAGAGGGGAGAAACAACTAAGAATAACAAACAGAAAACTAACAAATGTGTTAAGTCTTTATCAATTATATTAATAATCACTTTAAATGTCAATGATGTAAATCCACAAATTTAATGACAGAGATAGTCACAGTAGACTAAAAGCAAATTATATATTGTCTATAAGAAATCCACCTTAAATATAAAGACACAGATAGATTAAAAGTAAGAGGATGAATAAAGATATAACATGTTAATGCCAATGAAAAGAAATCTCAGGTAGCTATAGTAATTTCAGATAAAGCAGACTTCAGAGCAAGGAAAATTATAAGGGATAAAGAACGTTACATAATAATAGAAGAATCAATTCTTTAAGAAGACATAATAATTTCTAATTTTTGTGCACCTAATAAGAAAGCCTCAAAATATGCAAGGCAAAACTGATAGAACTGCAAGAAGAAATACATAAATACACTATTATGTTTGGAGATTTCCATACCCCTCTTTACAGATGACGAATCTCACAGACATAAAATTAGTAAGGACATAATTGAGCTGAACAGCACCACAAAACAACTGGATCTACTGGAATCTATAAAATATGTCATCTGGCTCAGCACCTGTATGGCTTAAGGGGCTAAGGCACCAGCCACATACACCTGAGCTGGCAGGTTCAAATCCAGCCTGGGCCCACCAAACAACGATGGCTGCAAATAAAAAATAGCCGGGTGCCTGTGGTCCCAGCTACTTGGGAGGCAGAGGCAGGAGACTCGCTTGAGCCCAGGAGTTGGAGGTTGCTGTGAGCTGTGATGCCATGGCACTCTACCTAGGGTGACAGCTGAAGACTCTGTCTCATAAATAAATAAATAAATAAAATATGTCATCCAACAACAGAAGACTCTATATTCTTCCCAAGCTTACACAAAACAATCATTATTATAGGCAACATTCTGGGTCATAAAACATACCTTAACAATGTCAAGTGAATATAAATGACACAAAATATTCTCTTAGAGTACAATAAAGTTAAACTAGAAATCAAAAGCAGAATGATAGCTGGAAAATCTCCCCCCCAAATACCTGAGATTAAATAATCCACTTCAAAATAAACATATGTTAAAGAAAGTTCAAAAGAAATTAAAAATACAAGGTGGGACAATTAAGTTCATGAACTTATCTCTGTGTGCTGATATTGGCAGCACTGCACAAACAACTCTGTTATGTTTCATAACCTGAGTATTTCAGAGTCTCATGGTTGTGTTCATGTTGACTTGTGACAGTGTCCAGCTGAATGGCAATCATTATCATTGTTGAATGTTTTTATGTGCTGTTGCAAGAATGCTAGAGCAAAGAGTGGAAGAGAAATCAAGGACATGTTAGTTCAAGTTTTGAGGGGAAAAGCCCAGAAGAGAACAACAGTGTAAAAATGGATTAAATGTATTTCTGAGGGAAGAGAAAGTGCCACTGATGAAGAGAGGTCAGGGTAGGTAGTAATGAGCAGAACTGATAAAAACATTGTAAAAATTAATTGAATTATGTGTCAAAATAATCAGCAAAATGTGAGAAGTATAGCAGACTAAATAAATATCAATAGAGAAATAGTTAGGAAAACCTTAACTGCAAATCTTGTCATGAGAAAGGTGTGTATGAAAATGGTCTTGAAGAAGCTCAGCAATGTACAAAAGCAAAAAGATCACAAGGCACTATCTGTGAGGGAGTTTTTTAGCTGGAAAACAAATAATTATATTGGAAAACTCTCCTTACTCTCCTGATTTGGCTCACAGTAACAGTTTTCTTCACCTGAAGGTAAAGGAAATAATGAAAAGAAGACATTTTGATGATATTCAGGACATCAAGTGTAATACAATGACAGATATGATGAACATTCCAGAAAAAGACTTCCAAAATTGCCATAAAGGATGAACTAGGTGCTGGTGTCAATGCATAGCTTCTCAAGGAGTGTACTTCAAAAGTTACCATAGTGATATTGAGCAGTAAAGAAAGCAGCACTTTTTCTAAGATGAGTTCACAAACTTAATAGTCAGAGCTCGTATTTTGATCTAAATGTAAATGAAAATACAACTTATCAAAATCTGTGGGATAGAGTAAAAGCAGCACATTGAGGGAAATTTATAGCATTGGATGCATATAGGAGAAAAGGAGACAGAACATAAAATGAATAACTAAATTCCACTTAGAAAACAAGGAGAAAATTGGATTCAAAGAAATTAGAATAAAATAAAGAATGAATTAGAGCAGAAATCAATGACATTAAAAACCAGAAACCAACATAGAAAATGAAGAACCAGGCAAGGTTGTCCATTGTCTCCATTGCTCTTTAACATTGTAAAGGAAGTTTTAGCCATTGCAATTAGGAAAGAAAAGGTGATCAAGGGTATCCACATAGGGTCAGAAGAGATCAAACTTTCACTCTTTGCAGGTGATATGATCATATATCTGGAAAACACCAGGGATTCTATTACAGAACTCTTAGAAGTGATCAAGGAATACAGAAGCGTCTCAGGCTACAAAATCAACACTCATAAATCTGGAACCTTTTTATATACCAACAATAATCAAGCTGAAAAAGCAGTCAAGGACTCTATTCCATTAATAGTAGTGCCAAAGCAGATGAAATATTTGGGAGTTTACCTAACAAAGGACGTGAAAGATCTGTATAAAGAGAACTATGGAACTCTAAGAAAAGCTGAAGATGGGAGGGGGGTGGAGACAAGATGGCTGACAAGGCCAGCTTTCCACAGAGGCTCCCTTCCAGTAGGAGAGTTAAAGGGCAGAAATTTAGCAAGTAACCTGGTGGATTAGAGCTGCACCAAGAGAGAAGGTTGAAGAACGCACATCACCCCACTGAGGTGAGCTGCAACCCCAAGGATACAAACAAAAGGTGCAAACTCCATCACCACAAGGATAGGAGTCGCCTCCCCCAAGAGAACGGCTCAGAGTACCCCACAAACAAATGAGCAGAGTTCAAAGGTCCTCCCACCACACACCACGTGATAGACCCTCTAAAAACTGGACCTACCTTCCCTATTAGGGTGCCACAGAATTCTCCTCCCAGGCATAGAACTGTATATATTCTCTACCTGCAATTCTGAGCTCCCAGCACTCCCCTTCATTCTCACTGAGGTCTGAAGGCCTGTCCCCCAGGAGTGCAGATTCTTGGGTGATTTCTTGAGGAGTGTGCACAGGGGCTAGACTGCAGCTGGTCAGTGCTGCTTCTGCAGCATGAGACTGAGGAGAGGACAGTCGGCTGAAAGGGAACCACATCAGAGTGGCGGTGCCCCGAAGCACAGAGCAGCGGCCATTTTTGGCAACAATAGGGCTCACTCCTAGATATTCTGAAGCCACACCCCCTTCCTCCCTGGGCAATCAGAGGAGGCCGGGCATCTTCTGAGGTGGCAACCACTGCAGAAAAGATCTGGGATGGACACACAGGCCCCATGAGTAAAGGGTTTGCCTGAGGTGGTACTGGCCTGGGTAGAACACGGGGACTAGAAAATGCATGCACAGAGCCAGGAAATTCCCAGGGTGGGGCTGACCCAGAGGACCACTTTACTAAGCCTAAGATGCACCAGGCCATCAGGGGATAGTCAGCCTATAGAAAAAGGAAGGCAGGAGGCTAGAACTGACAGCTAACTGAATAGAAACCTGCAGAGACAAAGACAGGGCCTGAGGCACAGGCTCTGGGAACTCAAAGCAGCTTCCCTTCTGCAGGGGAATTTGTCAGGAGCAGAAACAAATTCCCTCAAAGTTGTTCTGTTCTGCTTTGTCAGTAACATCAATAGGGGCGGGAGGGGCTGGAACTGAGTGAACACCCCCCCGCCTCCATCAAGCACCCAAGGTTGTCAGGCCTCACATCCCCCTGGTGAATAGAGGCAGAGAACAGCGGCCTGGCTGAGCAGATATAGGTTTCCTTGTGATTCAGGCAGGTGCAAAGCCCTGGACTATTTGTTCAGTAGAGGCAACTGGGTCACAGCCCTGCGGGGATATCAGTGACTGGGTGTGACAGAGGTGAAAGGTGGGGAAGGATGCATCAACCTTCCCAGACTAATCTATTTGCTGGGTGGGTCCTCCTGACTTCACAGAGCACTGGAAAAAGACATATCTGAGTTGTCACCAGAACTCTGCAATCCATTTGCCAGAGACCTTTTAAACTCTCCCACCTGAGACAGGTGCTGACTGAGACAATTGATTTGGACCTTTTGAACTGAGCCAATTGCCTGAGGACTATTTAAATGGTGCCCTGGGTGTGTGGTTGAAGGAAGGTTTGATTTTCCTTTTCCAATTGTTGCCTGTGGGGAGCAGGGTGACTTAATTGCTGGTATTTCTCCACTGCTGACTCTTCAATCCAGAGTAACTGTTTCACTAGGGTCAGACAGAGACCAGCTGAAAACAAGACACAACCACTGAGCCCCACCACACCAAACAGGTCCCCAGTTTCTCAGGCCATAGCACTGTATGGGTCCTCAACAAAACTACAGGGGGAAAATCAAACAGTGTAAAATAATCATGGGGCAGAATCAGTGGAAAAACTCTGGTAACATGAATAACCAGAATAGATCAACCCATCAAAGGAAAAATATGGGAGATGTAACTGAAGATCCTATTCATAAACAGCTGACCAAGATTTCAGAAATGGAATTCAGAATTTGGATTGCAAACAAGATTAATAGAATGGAGGAAAATTTGGAATTAGAAATTCAAGGAGCAATTTAAAAGTCGGAATTAGAAATTCACGGGGAAATTCAAAAGTTGTCTCAAGAATTTAACAAATTTAAAGACAAAACCACCAAAGATTTTGACGCACTAAAGCAAGAATTTGCAGTCCTCAAAGATCTGAAAAATACACTAGAATCCCTTAGTAACGGAGTGGAGCGAGCAGAAGAAAGGATTTCTGACATTGAAGACAAAGCTTTTGAATGCTCCCAAACACTCAAAGGGGAAGAGAAATGGAGAGCAAAAAGGGATCATTCTCTCAGAGAGCTGTGAAATAATTCAAAGAAGGATAATATCCGCTTCATTGGAATCCCTGAAAGTGACGAAGTGACCTCACTGGGGACAGAGGACCTTCTCCGTGAAATTATGAAAGAATTTTCCAGACACGCCAAGAGATTCTGAAATTCAGATAGCAGACAGTTTCAGAACCCCAGCATAATTCAATCAAATAAGACATCCCCCAGGCATATCATAATTAACTTCACTAAAGTTAATATTATGGAGAAAATTCTGAAAGCAGCCAGACGTAACCAATACATTACCTACAAAAGGAAGAATATTATAATGACTGCAGATCTCTCTGCTGAAACTTTTCAAGCCAGAAAAGGGTGGACATCGACTTTTAATCTCCTAAAGCAAAATAACTTTCAACCCCGGATCCTGTATCCAGTTAAATTGAGTTTCATTTATGATGGAGAAATTAAATACTTTAATAACATTCATACATTGAAGAAATTTGCCATAACCAAACCAGCTCTTCAGGCTATTCTCAGATCTATCCTCCATAATGACCAGTTTTCCTGATACCAAAACCCGGAAAACGTCCAACTAAAAAGAGAACTTCAGACCAATTTCACTAATGAATATAGATGCAAAAATTCTCAACAAATTCCTAGCCAATAGATTATAGCTTATCACCAAAAAAGTTATACATCATGATCAAGTAGGTTTTAATCCAGGGAGGCAAGGCAGGTTTCACATACACAAGGCCATAAACATAATTCATCATATCAACAGAAGCAAAAAACAAAACAAAACAAAACAAAAAAAACTATATGATCCTCTCAATAAATGCGGAAAAAGCATTTGATAGAATCCAGCATCTGTTTCTAATTAGAACACTGAAGAGTTTAGGCATAGGTGGCACATTTCTTAAACTAATCAAAGCCATCCATGACAAACCCACAGCTTATATTTTACTGATTGGAGTAAAAAAACTGAAAGAATTTCCACTTAGAACTGGAACCAGACTAGGCTTTCCTCTGTCACCATTACTATTCAACATAGTGCTGGAAGTTCTAGCCAATACAATTAGGCAAGACAAGGAAATAAAGGGCATCCAAAGGGAGCAGAGGAGTTCAAATGGTCCCTCTTTGCTGATGATATATAATCTTATAATTAGAGGACATCACAGAATCAACCACAAGACTCCCAGAAGTTATCAAAAAATACAGTAATGGGGCGGTGCCTGTGGCTCAAAGGAGTGGGGTGCCAGCCCCATATGCTGGAGGTGGTGGATTCAAATCCAGCCCTGGCCAAGAACTGTAAAAAAAAAAAAAAAAAATACAGTAACATCTCAGGATATAAAATCAATGTCCACAAGTCAATAGCCTTTGTATACACCAACAACAGCCAAGATGAGAGGCTAATTAAGGACACAACTCCCTTCACCATAGCTTCAAAGAAAATTAAATACCTAGGAATATACCTTAAAAAGAGGTGAAGGATCTCTATAAAGAAAATTATGAAACCCTAAGGAAGAAAATAGCAGAGGATATTAAAAGTTGGAACCTACCATGCTCATGGCTGGCAAGAATCAATATTGTTAGAATGTCTGTAATTCCCAAAGCAATGTACAGATTCAATGCCATCCCTATTAAAATACCAACATCATATTTTCAAGACTTGGAAAAAATGATTCTGCATTTTGTGTGGAACCAGGAAAAAAACCATATAACTAAGGCAGTTCATAGTAATAAAAACAAAGCTGGGGGAATCAGCTTACCAGATATTAGGCTGTGCTACAAGGCCAAAACAGCATGGTATAGGCCAAAAATAGAGACATAGACATTTGGAATAAAATAGAAAACCAGGAAATAAAACTAACATCTTAAAGCCACCTAATCTTCTATAAACCAAACAAGAACATACACAGGGGAATAGAATCTCTATTCAATAAAAGGTGCTGGGAGAACTGGATATCCACAGGTAAAAGACTGAAACTGGATCCACACCTTTCTCCACTCACAAAAATTGATTTAAGCTTGATAAAAAACTTAAATTAAGGCATGAAATGATAAAAATCCTCCAAGAAAGCAGAGGAAATACACTGGAAGATATGGGGAAAGACTTCATGAAGACTCCCAGGGCAATTGCAACAACAACAAAAATAAACAAATGGAACTTAAGTAAACTGAAAAGCTTCTGTACAGCTAAGGAGATAACAATCAAAGCAAATAGACAACCCACACAATGGAAAAGAATATTTGCATACTTTGAATCAGACAAAAGCTTGATAACAAGGATGTATAGAGAATCAAATTAATCCACATGAAAAAAGCCAACAAGCCCATATATCTAATGGGCAAGAGAGATGAATAAAACCTTCTCTAAAGAAGACAGAGGAATGGCTAACAAACATATGAAAAAATGCTCACTATCCCTAATTATTAGAGAA
>CAUYPK010156562.1:0-51130 GCA_963574355.1 Loris lydekkerianus
CGCCATATAACATATACCACACACACCACACACACACCGTACACCACACACACACCGTACACCACACACACCACACACTACCACACACGCCACACATGCCACACACCACACACACCACACATGCCACACACCACACATGCCACACACCACACACACCACACACGCCACACACCACACACACCACACACACCACACATGCCACACACCACACACACCACACACGCCACACATGCCACACACACCACACACCATCCACACACATACCACACACACACCACACACACACCACACACACACATACCACACACACACCACACACACCACACACCACACACACACACCACCCACACACATACCACACACACCACACACACAACACACACATACCACACACACACCACACACACACATACCACACACACACCACACACACATACCACACACACACACCACACACACATACCACACACACACACCACACACCACACACACACATACCACACACACTACACACACACCAAACATACACCACACACCACATACACACACCACATACACCACAGAGATGTGTTTCTGTTGAGACAAACAGATTAAAAAGAGAAATCCCACCTGATACATAGTGCTCCAGATTGCTGGAAAATACAAGAAAAATTCAATTGAGGTCAAAATTATTTGAGTATTAAGGCATCGTTACCAGAACAAATGATCACATAAGGTTATCTGTACCTACTGAAAAGCACAGCACATAGTATTTCTGTCATATATTTCCATGATTATTTCCCCTAATTTTACATAACGTACAACTGGATCACTTACTACCTCCCTCAGGAGAAAAGGAAGACTTGAAACGGACTCTGAGACGCGCTGCCCTCTCCACGTCCAGGCACCTGCCCTCTCCACGGCCAGGCACCTGCCAGGCACCTGCCCTCTCCACGTCCAGGCACCTGCCGCGGTGGTGGTGAGACCACCGGCAGATGGCGCTGCGACGCGGTCACAGGGTGGAGCGGGTTTTCATCTTTGAACTGAGTTCCTGGTCACTGCAACGGAACCAACAGCGAGGGACTGTACAGTTGGACGCCGCTCGTCTGTAATTTGGGGTTACGCGGCGGCATTAGGGAAATTTCTACAGCATAACTAACACGGACGCTTTCTGGGAAAAGGCACCTCTTCCCAGAGGTCACGTCTGAGCCCAAACGTGACGGGAACGTTTAGTCCGGAAGTGTGGGGGTCTACTGCCACCTGCTGGCCCAGAGCACTGCAAAGGCGAACTTGCAGGTTTTACTCTGCTTCCAGAAAAGTCTAATCCAAGTTCAAACAGCATGCCTGGCCCAATTGTTCTAAGCGCAGCACTGCCGCCTTCCACCGCCTGCGGCCACAGGACGGCTACTTTCACGTAATAAGGATATTTAGTATAAAATGCCTTTAATGTTAAGGTATTGTCAGTGCTGAGGACCTGACACATTTTAAATACCACTTGTAAATATTGCAAAGCACACACTGACGGATTCCACGCAGCCCTTTCCCTGTCGTTTGGAGAAGAGGGAACGGGGGAGTCCAGTGACCACAGGCCAGCCCGCGGGGAAGGTGCCCAGTGGCCTGCAGAGGACCGGCCCTGCGGGGGGCACAGAGGCCACGGGGGCCGCGTGTCCAACCCGGAGTCCATGGATGGAGCCAGGAGAAGTTTCTGGCACCGGAGGAACCTGGCGGCCGCTGAGGAGTCCCGGGGTACCGGGGTGTGCAGACGGGAACATGGGTGCACGTGGGGCGTTGTGGGAATCCACTGGACAGGCCGGGGCAGAGGCTTGAGAACCCATCCCCAAGTTCAGGCTGCCAGGGGCTTCCCAAGTGGGTCAGAGTCCGCGGATGGAGAAGCGCCCACGCCCACACCGGGCTTCCAAGGCCAGCAAACAAGAAAAGTGAGTGGGGACAGCGGGGTGATGTTATCCAGCACTTTTCACGACCCGGTAATATTCCGAATACAAGGAAACAAAGAAATAGGAGGTGGCTCCTGCCTTCCAGCCTCTGCCCTCCCCTGCAGAGCCGTGGGCAGCGGCTGTCCGGACAGCGCACCCCAGAGCGCAGACTCGGGGTGTGGACCGGGGAGGGACGCCCGGCGCTGACCAAGTGGCGGCACTGGGCTGAGAGAGGATAGCGAGCTGGTGAGACGTCACCTCTAGGTGTGTCCTTACGTTTCCTGAATACATCAGTGTCTGAACAGCGGACTGAGCAGAGAAACGCACTCTCCTCACGAGGGTGGACGTTGCCCAATCTGCTGGGCTCAGACAAAACAAAAAAAGCAGAGGAAGGACGGATCTGCTCTCTTCCAACCTGGAAACATCCTCACAGACACGCCACATCTGAGTTTTACCAGCTTTCTAGACATACCTGAGCACAGTCATGCTGACACCTAAAGTTCACCGTCATACACGAGTAAAGAAATGTAGACTGTGAGCCAGCCACACAAAAGGAGGTCTTGCCATTGTGCATAGGGACGGCAGATACCGTCGGGTCTCACATGCGGACTCTAAACATGCTGAGCTCACAGGAGCAGAGTAGAAGGGCTGCCGCGGCCTGGGGACTAGAGGAGAGGAACTGGGCGAAGGGCAGCAAGTTTCATGTGTAAGATGAGCAAGTTTTGAATAGCAAATGTACCGCGTGGTGATTATAGTTAGTGAGGTTGCACCATCTGCTCTAGATGTGCTGGAAAAGACTGTTGAGTGTTCTCACCACACACGCACAAACACACACGCTCACAAGAACATGCATGCACACGCACACACACACACACCCCTACATGCGCACACACTTGACTGAGCAGGGTAGATGTGGTAACTGATTTGAGGGTACTGATCATCTTCCAACGAACACATGTATCAAAGCAGCTCATTATACACCTTACATATGTACAGTTTTTGACAGATATCCCCAATAAAGCTGAAATAAAAGCCCAAGTAACAAAATTAGTGAAATGCTCTGAATAGCAGTTGGTTCACAGAAGCATGATTCTACAGCACAAAGCTAGTTTCATTATATTTGTCGAGCTGCAGTGAGCTGAGTGCAGGAACACAGTCTTTCCAAACACTACCTGGAATGGTCTTGTATACATTCTGGGCAGCACAGAAAATTTTGAATAACTATCAAAAATAGGAATCATCTTGATCAGACTCGTACAAGATTACTTGACGTGCAGACATGTTTATATGACCCATGTTAAAGCTGGTTTGTATTGATCTTGCAGCTGACACTTTATTTTTTTCAAGTTTCTCGAAGCGTAGTCATTTAAACCAGAGGGCTTCAAGTGTTACATCCTTAATGCTGGTTTGATTCAAATAAGCAGGCTTCTCACTGGTACTCCCCTGGGTGCCATGTTGCAGCAGTGAGTTATCAATACTCTTACTTAATATATATTAAAAAGCAAGATAATCTACAATGGAAAGAGACAAAAAGCACTGTTGTAAGTAACTAGTCTTTCGCCACTGAAGAGACTACGTCTGAGTTTACGATCACATTTCCCTTTCTTTTCTGCAGCAGAGAATAGTGGCAGTAGGGGAAGAAATATTTTTCCCTAATTAGTTATGAGCAACTCTATGGGGACATCAATTAATAGGGAAAGGTGGAGAAAATGAAGGCGTTGGTGACGCCGGGGAGGGGCGCTGCTGCTTGCTGACGTGGGTAATGGCACAAGGAGGGGTTAGGTTACTTGTGTATCTGTTGAACATTTTCCACTGTGATAGGTGTAACAGACAAATACATGAGAAAATTAGGAGAAACAGCTCCAGCAGAAAATTCAAATGTTTGTCAAATAATTTTAAAGGCTAAGAAAATTAATTAGCTAGTAACATAGGAGAGGTGTTTTGACACATTCTCAAGGTCATAAATAACCTTTGCTTTAAACAAAACAACAAAAGTCATCAATAAACAACTTAGGAATTTTTTATAAAAAATGAAGATGTAGTTAAAAAACACATTGTCACCATACACTTCTTATTCAACAACACTCAACAATATTGCTTTGAAAAAAATAAACCTACTTATGTTTTTGACTAAAATTGGTATGCATGCATGCATGTATATGTGTGTATGTATTTGTTAAGCAGATATATTTTAGACAAACAAAGAAATGGAACATGGAGTAGTTAGTTCTAGAAATGTCTTCCAAGCCCAGATATTTTATTCATGGGAAATAAAATGGCGATTTCTAAAGCTTGGTTATTTTTTTTCTACAGAATTAGTTTTGATGACCTTTACTCCACTAGAGGGCTCTGTGGATAAGAGAAAATATTTAAAATCATAGCTTTTAAAGCATTTTGTAGACTAGAGTCTCTTGGTAATTTTTATTTGATATTCAGATATAACTTATTTTTATAGAAGTAAGGTATAAATATATTTTAGATATAAGTTTTCTGATTAATTGATTCACTGCTGAGTAATGTTTATGTCACAAGATGATCCTTTCTCTCTCTCTCTCTCTTTTTTTTTTTTTTTTTTTTTGGCCAGCTGCAGGGTTTGAACCCTCCACCTCCAGTATATGGGGCCGGCACCCTACTCCTTGAGCCACAGGCACCACCCAATCCTTTCTCCTTTTTTCTTTATTAGGAATTCCACTCAGCAACACACAGAGGTGCACTCATTTCTAGATCTGAGAGTCTCCGTGAGCCCATGGCCTCCTTGGTAATTCAGAAGTCAGCTCCTCATACTTTGACCCTATTCCAAGATTGCCCTGAAAAACATTAATCACAATATTACAACACAAAAGTTCCTTAGATAAACATCTACGTCCATCCCAACAGATTTCTGTATTTATGACAATATTTCCATCCCTCTAACTCTAAGTGACAGAGGGAGCTTTCACCCAGGGAGCTGCATATTCTCGAACCCTTCCCTGAGTGTGACAGCCAGCTTGTCCTTTCTCAGCATGGGGGCCACAGGCCACACAGAGGGAAAAGGAAGTTTCGGTGTCCAGTATCACTTTAATATGTTATCTACTATGCCAGGTTTTCAACACAGAGTTAGGAGGCATGAAAAATCACAGGGAAAAGTAAGCCCCGCTCAGGAAGGAGAGGCTGTAGGTGATGTGAGGGGCGGCAGGCATGGGTCTGCGAGGTCTACGGAGATTCACAGGACCCACGGAACCCATAACGACAGAAGTTAAAAGGTGGCGATAGCAATGACGACGATCAATAGAGACTCTCAGCTTAAAAGATGGACCTGGCATGAAAAACAAAGCAAACCATAATACTGGATTTCAAAAGCAGGACAACTGGAATGAGAAATTCACTAACTGGTTCAATGGTAGATTTGAGCCAAAGAAAGTTCCAGTGAATGTGAAGGTGTATTACAATGAAAAGGACAGAGGGAAGAAGGGAGGAAAACAAAACAGCACAGCCTCAGAGCACACACGGGGCACCGTCAAGCCAACAGCACAGGTGCACGGGGGACGAGCAGACGCTCCAATACACGTGGCTGGAATGTGATGAAGAATGTGATTCTCAGGTACTGCGAAGCCCAGTGAACCACACGTGGAAAATGCTGAAAGCCAAGCACAAACAGAAAATCTTAAGAAAAAAGCAAGAGAAAAATCTCTTCATGTGAAAGGGAGCCCAGTAAGATCGGGTGTGACTCCTTGTTAGCAGTGATGGGGGCAGGAGAGCCACAGGACGGCAGAGTCCGAGCGGTAAGTGAACTGAGTGTTTTCAACAAATCCTGCTTGGAAAGCTGAGTATTCCACACATGCATAAGGTCGGAATTCTACCTCAGACCACACACAAAGGTTAACCCCAAAACGGATCAAAGATTTACATGCCAAAGATAACACTTCTAAACTTTTGGAAGAGCATGTAATCATAAATCCTCATGATCTTGGCAATAGTGTCTTTGATCTGATACCAAGAGCATAAGCAACTAATGACAAAAGTAGTGAAATTGGGCTTCATCAAAATGTTTAAAAACTGTGCTTCAAAAGACACCACCTAAAAGGAAAAAGAGAAAATATTGGATGCCAAACATCTGATAAGTATCTTGCACTCAGAGTATGTCCAAGAATTCTTACAATTAAGGGAT
This sequence comes from Loris lydekkerianus, assembly GCA_963574355.1. Lineage (NCBI taxonomy): Eukaryota > Metazoa > Chordata > Mammalia > Primates > Lorisidae > Loris > Loris lydekkerianus. Next base: position 6,061 of record CAUYPK010156562.1, read on the forward strand.
AAAAAGACAGTAACCTAAGGGAAAAAGTGATTAAGGATCTGAGTGGATGTTTCCACACAGCAGATTCCCAGGTGGTCTTCTAGGGAGATGTGAGCATCACATGAGAAGAGGCTCCACCCACTTGTTTTTCAGGGGACGGCAAGTTAAACCCACAATGACGCACGCCTGTACCCTGCAGGGTGGCCGGCATCAGAAAGAGAGAGGAGCAAACAGTGACGCACGCCTGTACCCTGCAGGGTGGCCGGCATCAGAAAGAGAGAGGAGCAAACGGTCAGGATGTGGAGAGACTGAAGCCCTCACACAGAGCTGGTGGAAACATAAAACGTCAGAGCTTCTTTGAAGAGCAGTCTGGTAGCTCCTCAAAAGACTACCTTAGAATTACCAGCTTACCCCACAAGCCCACTCCCAAGCAGGTGCTCAACAGAAAGACAAGCTCACACGAACGTCAGTTATGCACCATGGCACCAAAGGGGAACAGCACATGCACCTCAAATGATGAATTGATGAATAATATTACGTGGGCACAAAGTGGAAAATCACTTGGCAATAAGAGAGGGTAGGATGCATGTGACAGGGCACGGAGGCCAGCAGACACGCAGGGAAGGAAGCCGGTCACAGAAGACCACGTGTTGCACAATTCCATTTTTGTGAAATTTCCAAAACAGACAAATCCATGGAGACCAAAAGAGATTAATGCTGGCTTGGGGCAGGAGACAGGGCTGGATAAAATTTGTGGTGACTGTTAAAAGGTACAGAGTTTCTTTCTGGGGTGATGAAATGTTCTGAAATTGATCACAGTGATGGCTGCACAGCCATGAATATGCTGAGAGCCTTTCAACTGTCCACTCTTTAGGGTGAATTGTATAGTGTGTGAATTATTTCTCGATAAAACTGTTATAAATTTTTTTAAAAAGAGTAAGTGAATCACTGGTTCTCACACTGTAGGCTCCATGTCTGAAAATGTCTCTGCTTACAGGGTAGTAAATAGGCATGATGAATTGCTTTTACCACGTTCTTTTGCTAATGGCATGTACTGATTTCAGAATTTTTGAAGTTTGACTAACAATTTTTAACTTAATAGATAATAGACCTTTCCCTTTATACTCTAGAAGCCCGGGAAGAAAGGGGGAGGAGCTTGAGGCCATGGTACAAGAGCAGCTTTACATTATTATCAAACCACCACTTTTATAAAGTGCAGAGTATAAGCAAAAAACAAGAAAAAAATAGCAGGGGTAGAGCCATCTCTGGGGCTTCTGTCTGTGAGTGTCATGCCCAGAATTTCACTCTCCCTTAACTTATCCAAAACCAGTCCCAAGATCTTCCAGACGGATGGTCACAGGCCAGACCCCCCAACCCCCAGTACTTGGGTGTGTCCCTGCAGCCTCCAGGTGTGAGTCTCTGAAGACACCCCGATGGGTGAGGAGACCCACTCCATTAGGAGTCTGTAGACCACCTCTGGGTCTAAAGCAGTAGTAGCTTCAGTTACTTTTCATAACCTTAATTCATTTTCACTAAAATCTTTACTTATATTTATAAACGTTTGTCTAATTGTATACTTTTAGTATCTTCCCAACAAATCACGAGTTATACGAGAGTAGGAATCCTTCACCTTGGGTCACAAATATTACTCCAGCACCTACAGAAAATATGTTCAGTAAATATTTGTTGCAAGAGTATGAAAATGTGACCATATCAGTTTAGCCTGTGCATACCCAGAACATCAGACTGATTGACCCCGCATTGCCGTCAGCAAGGAAAGCAAGGTCCTGTGTGCTGGGTGTTGCAGACCCACCACCTTGCCATGCAAGAACTTGTGAGACCTTGGGCTTCCTAAGTGCGGGTGAGCTCTCAAATGCTTCAACAGGTGTGGGCAGCTTCTTTAGCCAATTTTGGTTGGGCCAAAGACCACCCCAATCATCCAAATATAGAAGTTTAAGAAATACGAATTCGTCCATTTTCATCCTTTGAGAATGGACGACTTCATCTGAGAAATAGTGAAAGAATCGGAGAATTTGAGGGAGCCAGGTGGCCACCAGGTGGAGTGACTTTTAGTCAGTAACGTGGATACTCAGTTGTAAGTTGTCTTGTTTTAATTCCTAACTTACTATTTTGAAATAATGTCCAACATGTAATAAAGCTCCAGACAGGACCAAGCTCACACATGCAGTGTCTGCACAGCGCCCCACTCTCCGTCTCTCTCTGTCTCTCTCCCTTTCTCCAACTAAATTTACATAATGTCATTGAACTAAGAAAGAGACTTTGCATCTTTTTTCCTTCAAAGTCTATTTTCTAAGGGTGGTGAGATTTTTCTCTTACACAGCCAGGAAACAGTAACATCCGAAACATTCAGAACTGACTGGACGCTGTCGTTCAGCAAAGGCTCCGTGTTCGAAAGTTGCCCCTTGCTCCAGGTCATCCTTACTTTTATCTTTGCAGAGCTCTTTCATCCTTGTCCAGGACCATGTTTGGGACGCAACATCACCCTGGTCTTTCGACTTGAGTGGACAGCATCTTCTCCGTCTTCCACTGTCTTTTTAAGAGGGCGGCTCCATTCACACGCAGCTGTGGGCTAAGTGTATATGGCAGGAATGCGTTGACTGGGTTCTGTGTGCTCCCCAGTCATCTCAGCAGGGGGCACATGGCTGTGTGGGGGTGAAGTTAGGGCTGAAATGTGACCGGGTACTTCCCAGTGTCATTTCTCTCTTCCTCAGTGTACTAGAGATCTCTGGATCTCATGTAATTACACACAAAATCGCTGGTGCTGTTTCCTTACAGATTCCCAATAAAACCCCTTTGGTTGTCAGGACAATGATTAACCTCTTCAGGGACCACTAAATGTGATATTTAATACATGCCACCGAAAATACATGCACACAAGTCCAGTCCATGGCATTGAAAATGTTATATGTATAGGTAGAGATTTGGCCAGGGGGACCGCAGCCCCTCACTGCATTAGTCTGGAATGTTAGACCGAGGAAAGAGTCACCCGAAATCGTGCAGCTTTCATCCACTGTACAGCACAGATATTCCTGTGACTTCTCCATACATGTTCAGTCGGGATCTTTCTTCTACTGAATGAAGTTTGACAATTTGTGACAGGAAAGAAAGGAAATTCATTATATTTAGTAATAGAAAACCTATTTCTCATTTTTTCACGAGCCAAGCGGCCGTGATGAGATTGCCTAAACCACTACATCACACTCCCCCGCCTCCGTGGTCTGTAAGGTCACGCGCCGGGGTCTTCAATTCCCTTATGTTCACTGCTTGGCATCTGGTAATTTTCAGTATCAGAAAACATAAGGGGGCTATATATTTTTTCCTCAGAAGAAATATTTCTGATTTGAAAGGAAATAAATCTGTCAAGAGGAAAATATTAAAAATAAAAAGCGTGACTGTAATAATCACATTGATGTCACAGTCAATTTTGCTCGTTCAGTTCAGGGAAAGAAACTTCCCTGCCCCCCCGGAATGGATTGTCAGTGTAAGAGAAATGGAATTTTTATTTCAATAACCACTGTGGTTTCAGGGTAATTTATGTATAAGGAAGCACAACAGCTTCAAGAATCAAATTTCCTTAAAATATTATTTTGCATTCTCTTCTGCTATAACACCAAGCTTTTTGAAACTGGTGGATCAAAGTAAAGAATGAATAAATTGGCTTCTCCAAGTTATAATTTAAACTCACCGGACACTGCTAATATTGCTGGCAAAAGGGCAGGGTTTTGAATTTTGTATAGGAATTATACTTACAAAAGTAATATTCCTTCAAATTAAATGATTCTCATAATTTTAATATTAAAAAATGGAAGAAAAGCTGGTTTTGTTTGACCTCAGCCATGAAGAGTAGCAAATCTTCTCCTGACCGTTCTCCGCCTCCTGACATACACAAACCCATGGCTCCGTCACTGCTACTTTCATCATAAATAACACTGTCACTTAGGTTCCCTTTCTAAATGTACATCTCCTCAGCAAAGATGGAAAGAATATTCAAGCATTCAAAAAAGCAATTTAAATTCTTATTTCTTTCTAGAATGATCTGTGGCCATAACTAGAACTATCAATATTTAGGATTGAAAAATAAAGGAATAAAAATATATAAAGTAGATAAATTGTGGGCTTCATGTTAGATCGGCCCTGGTCAGGACATACTCATCACTCCCTGAATAGCAGTTTGTCCCCAAGGCATCCGTGGACTCCGTGCATTTCAGCATGTGGCCGGGAGTGAGGCTCCGTCTGTGGCACATCTGCGGCGGCCCTCCCTCCCAGTGCACCTGCTGGTGGTGACCGCCTGGTTTCTGAGATGCTCAAAGACGACCTCAACTTATTGCTGTAGGATCAGAGGTCCTTTCTTGAACATGTAAATATTTTTCATGACAAATACCACTACCCAAAGTTATCAAAATTGGTAACTACTTAAATATAACATACTCCCCAGAAAGTATCTGACATGCTCCCATTTTCTGAATATCATCCTGGAAGAAAGAACAGAGAAAGTGTAATGAGCCAAGTCCCCGAGGGCAGGTGTCCAGCCAGAAGACGTGTGATTTGAGCTGTGAAGTAAGCAACAAAGGGACGTGAGCTCTCCGAACTGTGGCGAAGGAGAACTGAAGGAAAGAAACGTCCTGAAATTTCATTTGTGACTGCTCCCGTGTATCTCGGGATTAGATATTAGACTGTGCACTGGGCTTGGTGACCACACCGGACAGGCTGGATGTGGAAATGCCCTTTGCTGGCCTGGCTCTAAACACATCTACTTCAAACATGTTCTGCTCTTCATTAACCTCAAGAGATGAGGACGTGGTGCTAATATCCAAGGTGTTCTAAAGTTGTTTATATCTGATTATATTTCTCAGTATTTTTTTCTCTCTTTTTTTTTAAGACAGAGTCTCACTTTGTCACCCTAAGTAGAGTGCCCTGGCATTATAGGTCACAGCAACCTCAGACTCCTGGGCTCATGAGATCCTTCCACTTTAGCCTCTGGAGAAACTGAGACTCCTGTGCATGCTTCCACACCTGGTTAATTTTAATTGTTTTTGTAGACATAGGCCCTTGCTGTGTTGTGCAGGCTAGTCTTGAACTCCTGGCCTCAAGCAGTTCTCCCGCCTTGGTCTTTCAAAGTGCTGGGATTACAGGTATGATCCCCCACACCCAGCTCTTAATATTTATTTCTATTGAATGACAGAATATGGTAATTGTTTCTGCATTTTAATTTTATAATATTCTATTTTTAAAATTATTTTAAAGCTCTAGATATTTTAACCCTTTTTAAATAAGTGATAAAAAGTGAACATATTTTCTGTATGTTAAACTCTGTATGATATATAAATTTTGCTTCCAGAGAATTGCCTATTTTTTCTATTCTCCTTTATAATAATAACTATAAAGACTATTCTAACTAAAAAAAAACAAAACAAAACAAAAAAAAACCTATGTTTTTAATGAGACTAGAAAAAAACATTAAAACACCAAAACAGAAGCTACAGTATCTGTAAGAAATGGTTGCTCTGAAGAGTAAAAAATGAACCAAAATTAGTGAAGAGTAGTAAAGGATAGATCTGGTCCTGTGAATGTGGGTGTTTGGCAGTTTTCTATGTCAAGGAGACGGCACTCCTGACGGCAGCAGGTGAATTGTCTGGAGAGGGAAATTGGAAGTGTTTAGAAATGTGAAATGCAGCAGCTGGCTGGGAGCAGGTGCCCCACTCCGGAGAGAGACAGGCAGTGCCCAGACGGAGGGACGGGGTCCTGCACACACGGACTTGGCCCAGGGTCTGGGGATCTACTTGCCATAAACACAGGGAGCCCCCCTGCTGACCCCACTCGGCCAAGGGCTGGGGACTTGAGCAAGAGGCCACAGTCCCTGCCTTCAAGGGTGCTCCCCTCAAAACAGGACTTTAGTTCTAACCAATAAAGCAGCCAAGAACTAGTGTTAGTAGGAAGCCCACGGCATGTATGTAGTTTCTGAAAACGTTTCTTCAAATGCTATTCAACCATGCAGGGAACATGATGTATTTTTTTTTTTTTTCAAGAAAAATTCGAAGAAATTAAAATAATTTTTATAAGGAAATGAGGCAATGACAAGGGGAGGCATCAGAGCTGATGACCTTTTGAACCTGGATATTTCGTGAAAATCCCCAGGACACAGTCAGTGTTCAAACAACAGCTGAGTGAGGAAGCTGAGTGTCCTCCTGAGAGGAAGCGTCAGCCGCACAGGGGAAGGCTAAGTTGTTCCTGCATTCCTTCTACCTTTCCTTGTCAAATGCGATGAATCAGCGACAGACGGGCAGGAAGAAGAAAGGGCAGCACCACAGGGTTCAGCTGACTGAGTTCTGGGTCTCAAGGCTTTTATTTGCAAAGTTAACCTCAGACCAGCTGAGTCTCAAGTTTATTTCAAAACATCTGTGCAACTTTCTATGCCGTGTCCCATATGATAATGATCATAGTGATGTATCAAAGACAGAATATTATCTCTTACAAGCTTAACTTATGAAAAACCAAGTGCTGTACTATTAATGACTATGTTTTCACATTTAAAGAAGACATTAAAAGATCACAGGCATTGAAGTCAGATGGCTGGGGGTGTGTCCTGGCTGTAGCTGCTGGTGACATGTGATTAAAATTGGGGTAACAACACTCTGTTCACATAAACATACACATATACGTTTCATGTATGTTGTTATACAAGTCTAGCTGTACCATGGTAGTCTGAGCTAAAGAAACCCAAGTTCAAGTTTCTCTCAACACGGAATAATAACAAGCTAAGCTGACCCACGCTGACTGCTTTCTGTGTGCGGGGCACGGCTTCTCATGTATGAACTCCCAGCCTCCTGGCACACCGAGAGCTGGGCACCTTACTGTCCCTAGCGCTCAGCTGAGGGGTCTGGAGAAGGAGGATTATGTCACTTGCTAAGGATCACAAAACGCTGGGGTTTCAATGTCGCGTTAGTTGTCCTCAGGCTACTGAGCAAGGTGGTGCGCACACAGCTCTCTCCTTTCCAAAGGACTCAAATGCATATTCAAAACGTGTATGTTTCCTTGTTATTTTTGCAGTGTGAGGAAACTGAAGGTTCCCCTTTCCTTCTGCTTTACTGGAAACACTGGACGTGCTGCCCAGCCTCAGCGACAAGGGAAGATCCTTCAAAGCCTGACCTTGCATTTGACCTTGTTCTAGAGGGCACCGTGGGTCCCCCCTAGGTGAGAAGGCCTCACAGAGCAGGTGCAGCCCCAGGGTCGTGGGAGTCCCTCTGGCTGAGACGCACCAGGGAGCTCTCTGTGCTCAATCAAACAACATTACAGAATTCTCTGAGTACAGGTGAAGATGAAGCAGGGGACACAGTCCAGGGGCTCTGTTTATTTTTAAGCTCTTCTTCCTTAAATTTACTGGCATGTTCATCAATTACGGTCGACAATCTGTCCTCCGATTCCTTTGTCTGAGAATAATCGCCTCACTCTACTTCAGGAATTCGATTGATTTTTCTCTGTATGGTTTCAGCTTTCTTCTTTGCATTCTGGCTATTGTGGCAATTTATTAAAACTGAGATAAAAATACTGAGCTAGCTGTGGCTGAGGAGCCCACTGGCTTTAAATCTGCACAGGTACTTCTCACAGACGTTTTTCTCCCACATCTTTTCCTTCAGTGGGCGAGTGATGCTGCCCACGTCCAGACGCTGTCCCAGGAGCACTTTCCACCTCCTGCTCCTGGTCCTCTGTGCCCCAACGTCCCCAGCTTTTTGCCTGGCCATTGTCTTTCCTCTCATTCTCTGACAATCTAGAAGAATCCACTTCTCTTATGCAGCCTCCAAGGGCACCTCCACCCCGCAGTGACACCTCTCCCTACTTAGACGTTCTGTGACATTTACCTGTCAGAGTCACCAGGCATGGCTCTCCATGTTCCCCACACTGGGGACCTCCCAGTGCTGAGGCACGGATCTGACGACTTTGGGGAGTAGCTGCCACACTCCCTCTCGGGTGCTGCTGACAGGAGGCCTGTGCAGGCTGACCTGAAGGGGTGGCCCTGAGGGATGGCCCACAGGGGTGGTCAGAAGGGGTGGTCAGAAGGGGTGGCCCTGAGGGATGGCCTGGAGGGGTGACAATGCTCTGCTCTGACTCCAGCTGGCAGGAAAACTTGCTCTGAAGCTTTCCATGCACATCACATACAAACAGTTCCCACGTGTGTTCGCACAGGGTTTGAGTACAAATTATAAAGCAATTCCCTCCAAATGCTCCGTAGACATGTGACTGACTCATAAATATTCATACTCTCTACTATGAAAATTCCAGTGAGGCCTGAGACAGGGAGCTCAGCAACCCATCTCCACTCAGTCGCCTGGCGTTCTTAGAGGGCCAGGGTGTATGTCACTGTTCTCAGAACTGGTGGTCTCTGTACAACTGAGTCAGGTTTGCACAGTTCGCATCACCCGTCTGTCATTTACTACCATCTCTGTCTTCAGTGTATTTCCATCTTTCCATCCCTACCACATCAGCACCTTTTGACTAATGTTCTTTATTAGACATGTCTGGTGGATGGTGTCAGAGTGGGATCCATCTGAAGCTCCTCCCATCAAAACAAGCACCAAGTGAGAGAAGGATGAATTTATAGGAGCCGTGGAGCTCAGGCAATGTGCTGTTAGGAAATTAGAATATGGATGCACCCTAAGAAGCAAGGAGGATGGGGGAAGTTCTGACATTTTCTAGGAGACTTGGAGCTTAGCTGCAGAGGTTCAGACGTTTTCTAGGAGACTCGGAGCGCAGCAGCAGACACCAGCACGAGAGTGAAGCAGCAGCCCGGGAGGGGCCCCACCGACCAGGGCCGCACAGGCTGGCAGCAGGGAGAAACTCCCTCAGTGGACCAAAGCTTCGCCCGGCTGTATTTTCACTCTACGGTAGCGACAGTCAGTGATTCTGATTAGTGATCAGACACACCCAAGCAGTAACTCTCATGGAGTTCTTAGAAAGAGGAGGTGCACAGCCCCAAGCCCCCAAAACAAAGACAATATTTGGAGCAGAGAATGTAGGAGCAGAAGAAAACTCAACTGGGAAAACAGATTCCTGCTCGGCTCCGAGTGGTGGGGAGAGGGGTGTGGAGAGAGGAGACAGTTACATCCCAGTGCAATGTTTCAGGGATTAAACCCTAAGGTGGACTTCAGAGAGCAGTTTGTCAAGACCTACTGGCATTTTAAGTATAATATTATTTTTGACCTACCGACCCCAGTCCTACATTTATGTTCTATAAAACCAGGTGCACGCTTTCAGAATAAGTCATGTGCAATTACATTCTTGTATGTCTAGTTTTCACAAACAAAAGTTATTTGCAATCTGCTTTGTAACAAGGTTGCTAACGTTCATCAACTTTATCATAAAATATGAAGCACAGTCCGTGTATACCGTGAGCCCTGTTTCACACTTACACACAGATGGAGCAACCCTGAATGGAAAATCACGCAATTATCTGACACACAGTGGAAATAAAATTAAAAAGTTAGTTTGCAGAATGATATACATTTAACTTAGTTAATTTAATGCAAATATACGTTCAGATAATGAAGTATATTCAAAATGCAGGAATAAAGTATCGGAGGTAAAATGTAAAAGACACGTTACTCCCAAGGGGGCAGAGACAGTGGACGCAGAGGACAAATCCCTTCCAACTATTTCATAACGGTATTATTTATGTATGTTTACATAGAATTCAAATCTTGCTTGGGTAATTTTTAAACAACTAAACTTAATTTTTTAAGTGTATAGAACTGCTGCCATTGATAAATCTCCAGTGCGTACTCCTGTTGCCTGAGAAGGTCACGGCTGCGGGTAGTCACGGAGGTGATCGGAACTGTGCAGCACCAGCCGCAGGTCCCTGCCACTTCTAAGCTCTTGATGACCTCAGAATGGCGGGACTTTGCGATAGGAGTGGAATGATTCTCCCACTCCATTTAACTGGCTTCAGGTCTGCGTCTCTCTCAGTTCCAATGGTTCAAGAAAAACAGGGCGGAACACATCACAGAGCCCCTGCCGTAGTTGCCCAGTTTAGAGTGCACCGTGGTGAGGACCGGGTCAGACAAGCCACCTATGGAACCAGGAAGAGGAGCTGGTCCCCTGTGTCAGTGAGGGGCCCTTGTGCTTCCTGACGCCTGGAGAAGGGGACCACAAAGGAGAGAAATGAAGAGTCTAGACTTTGAAATCAACCAAAGATGGATTTGGACGTGAATCTGATGTCCTACAGTTGTAACCAAGTAGGGAAGCCTCTTTTCTTCCATCTAATTGAGTTACCACAAAAAGCAACATGCAGGGCTGTGCGGTGAAGCCTGTAACATACGTGCAGTGCCTGGTTTTTAGGAAATACTGTTAATGACAGTCTTCTGCCCCAGGTTAACTCCCAGAGACCATGGGAGATGGTCCCCGTGGAACCGTTTGGAGCCACTGAGTGTGCAGTGTGGCTCTGATCACAGAGCATTTAGGTAAATTGAAACCAGCATAATGAGGGCCTTGACAGGACCCTGACTCATGGGGACGAGGAGAATGTCATTTCTCTCCACCCATGTGGGCACCTACCTCAGGACCGGCCCTGCCAAGACCCTGCTGGCCAGATGCGCTGCGGGCAGTGCTCCATCAGGGTCTTTGCAGAAACCCAGGTCCAGAGTCAGCCAAGTTCCCTAACTGGCTGTGTGATGTCAGGGGAATTTCCTAATAGCTGATGCCTCCGTTAGCTCATCTGAAAGATGGTGATGATAATAAAGGTGTGAACTCAAAAAGCAGTTAGGAAGTGAAGAGGCTCATGCGTGTGTCCTGCGGAGCATTTAACTCTGCCTGTGCTCACTCACTGTCACCACCACAGTCACTGGGTGCGTCTCTGTTCTCCTGCAATCTCACCTCCACACTGCACAATTACACTTTGAAATCTTTACTTCTTTTTCTCAGATTAATTTCATTAACTAATATTTCTGTAAGAGAGCTGCAGGAGCAGGTAATGACACGGCTGAGGAGCAGAAATGATGCCCACATCTTTCTCATTCCAGATTTCCAGTCTTGTGAAGGGTAAACGAATGAATAAATACAATACGACAGCTTAAATCTCTGAAGTTTGATTTTCTGCCATTTGCACAAATAGCATTGCTCACAGAAATAATAAATTCATGCCCAATGCCTTAATAAAAAGTAATTTAAATTCTAATTTAGTAATATACATTGCAGTGATATTAAAAGCACATCGTTTTGTGTCTAAGTGTGGACAGTAAGTCTTAAGGAAGGATCACTTTGTATGAACACACCGTAACCTTCAGATTTTCTAAAGCACAGCTCTAGTTCGGCAGGCACCAGTGCAGGGGCCAGTTCCCTAGTCTCTGTGAGGTTGCTCTGTGGGCCTTCCCAGTGTCCTCTGCCCACTCACAGGGGAGAAGGCCGCAAAGCCAGGCCATGCCCAGGAGCTGGCACTCCCTCTGAGCCTGTGTCCTGCAGGAACCTGGCAAGTCCACCCGACTTACAGGTCCCGAACCCCACCCAGCTCTGAGGAGGCCAGGGGAGGGGCGTGAGCATCCCCAGGGTTGCCCCACAACTCTCTGGGACATGACAGATACAGAGGTGACAGCTAGTCAGGTGACTCAGCCCTGGAGTCCACATTGCCCTTCTAGGCTGTGGGGCTCTGAGCATCCCAGGCTCTCCAGACTTCAATCCAGCCTTCCAGATACCAATGTGCCTCTGTGAGGACATGCTCTCCTAACAACCTGCCACCTTGGTTTCTAGCTCCCAACTAATCAGCAGGTGGTACGGACTGGCCCTGTCCTCAGGCCTGTGGCTCCACACAAGACAGTGTGCACCTGGACAAGTCTGCAAGAGTGGCGAGTTAGAGATTTTGACTTTAATGTAGATTTCTCCAAATTAGGTGGCTTGGAAAGTGAGTAAAAAGGGTAGTTTAGAACATATAGTGACATCAGCCCATGATTAGTTTTCAGTTATAACAGACACTACCCTGGAAGCTGTACAGACCTCTCTCCAGGCCCATGATGCTCACAGTGGCGATCTCAACTGACTGCCCCGAGTGAAGGCAAGCTCCTGGGCTCAGAGGCACCTGAGGCTCTTGGCACCTGCACTCCTGCCTTGATGTCCCCAAGTCCATGGCCACCACTGCCCTGGGCCAGGGGAAATCATGTCCTCTCCTGCCCTTAGCATCCTGGATGGGTCAAAATAGATTGTGCTAAGAATGTTGGGTTCAATGCTGGATGTAAAAGAATCCTAGTCAGACGTGGATTCTGTCCTGAGCTTATAATCACCCATCTGGAAACAGAAGCCATCTGTATCTTCTGAGTAAATGCGCATCACTATGTGCAGGTGTAAAACTCCAACATATTAAGTGGCACTATTCCTCCCAAAAGAAATACACTCACATAAAATTGTCTTATAGGGTAACCCATTGCTACAGAAACCCATAATAATGCTAAAGATGAAAAGGTATAATTAGCACGCTAATCTAAAAATGATACTGTGTAATTTGAAATTGTTTTAGTAACATAAAGGTCGGTAACGTATCATACACAGTGATTTTTAATTGTTGACTTTTTATTTTGAAAGTACAACCAAAGCACTCTACAGAAAAGCACTTTAGCTTGTTCGTTTTAAAAATAAAAGCAATTTTCGTTGCAAATATTGATAGATATTTTCACAAGCTGAGGTTTCAACATCGCCAGCAGGTGTAATTTTAAGCCTATGGTTCATTTTCTTTTTCAGTTTTGTATTAGGTGGTAAGATTTCACTTGGTTTTGGGGCCTAGGTGCCATTTACCCTTTGCTCTGACATGTTTGCCTGTTGCCTTAGATACTTGCTGAGTTTGCATTTTCTCTTATTTTCCTCTTAAAATGTGATAAACTCACGGTGTGATTTTTTCAAGCAGCATGTCATTTTCTGCAGAACACATGTCCCATTAAATCTATTTTCATGGCATTTTTATTTTCAACAACATAAGGTGGGAGAGTGAGTTTGATCCAAGATCACCTTAAATCATCATTACATTTAGAGGCTGCCTCCTCCCTTTTCTGTAAAGTTCAACTTTGTGTGTGCACATTTATTGAAATGGTTAACTATTAACAGTAATACACAGCAAAGATTTACAAACACACAAATGGTGTTTCACTGAATTATTCTGTACTTGAAATATCTAGGAATTCACAGAATGGCTGACACTCCAAAATCTACAGGGTTTAAGTGTCACAAGTCCACACAGTGAACAAGGTCATAGAAACCAAAGGAAGCCTCCTGGAAGTAGGAGAAAGGCTGTCATCAGAGCAGCTACTTCCCAGTGAAGCCACACCATCTCACACATGAGATAAATAAATACAGGAGCACCATGTAGGAAGGACCGCCCTCAAAGCACACACGTTCCCACGGGACACCTTACCAACGCCAGGCTTCCGCACAGCCAAGTGTCTGGATACAACAGACCTCTGGGCCATGTCTCCACACGTCCAAATGCGTAACTTTCATTAAATATTTGGATGGTGAAAATAGGACATTTAAATTCAGAGAAGAGAAAAGAGATTTTAGGAGCCTATGCCACTTTAAACCTGAAAATAGTGCATAGCGAAAGACTTATTAAGAAAATAATACACCAGGAGGCTGATTTTATTACTATAAAAACTATACTATGCTTCTGAACTCCTAAGTTTATATAAAATAAAGACTTTGTGGAAACAACTTGTAGTGTGTGTTTCTAGCGTTCTGTAACATTCTTAACAAAGACTGGGTGTCACGTGACTGCTTTTATTTAATAGAACTGAGTACTTGTTTCCCATAGCTATCTCTCTCTGTCTCTCCCTCTCTCTCTACCTGGTATCTTCTGAATTATATCTGATATATTATGATTCATATCTCACATATAATGAAAATATATCATGCTGAATGCTCTAGGCAGATGTGATTTTCCTCTAAAATGCCATATACTTTCACAGTGCCTTGTAATTTTTAAATATTTTCATGTACGTACATACATTATCCCAGTTCTATTCAGAATAACCTTATATACTGCAACTGTTCTGCTTCACAGAAGTGAGGCTGAAACACAGGAGGGACCTACAACCCTCTGCCCTTCCCAGTACCCCCAGCTCCAGGGCCAGAGTTCAGGAAAGCTGAGTAGAGCCTGGTCATTGGTCTTTCTCCCTCCTCCTGTCCAGGAACTACCTGCTGTAGGGAATAAAGAAAAGCCCATGGGAGCTGCTCCCCCCTCCCCAGTACTGGAGTAAATAAAGAGGTGCCTTTTTTGACAGTAGAGAATTTAAAGACAATAATTAAACTGGCTGAAGTCAATCAATTTTTTTAAAAAAATTTTTTGTCAATCAATTTTTGATTTATTGCTGGACTGGCAGTCCTGAGCACCATGAGTGGCAGGGTCCTCCTGCAGGGCAGGGACACTCCCTCCGTCCCATCTCCCTGTGCCCCACTATCGCACAGCTGGACTCAAAGGCAGAAAAATGCCTGATGTTGGGTCTCTCATTTTCTCATAATCCCGTCCTCCCTCCATGGGAATAACACCAGTGAACCCATTCATTTAAACTAAATTAGCCCGTCTTACCTGCTTGTTCAATACAAATTATTATTCATTCTGAGGTAATAGATAAGCAGCCTTGTCCAAAGTTGGTTGTGTGCAATAAATGCCACCTTAATATGAACAGATTTATGATAATGCCATACTTGTGGAATGTTTGTAAAAGTGGGCATAATTTTTTTTTCAGTTTTTGGCCGGGGCCAGGTTCGAACCCACCACCTCCGGTTTATGGGGTCAGTGCCCTATTCCTTGAGCCACAGGCGCCACCCTGGCCATATTTTTTTTTTTACCTGACCTTTGACAAGGATGGGAAATTCTTTGGGATGAAGCCTGATTCTAGTCTAGAATTATATTGAGAAGGAAAAAGAAAAGAAAGGGCAGCTGGGGCGGCTGGCTCAAAGGGGTAGGACGCCAGCCCCACATGACGGAGGTGGCGGGTTCACACCCAGCCCCGGCCAAAACTGCAAAAAGGAAAGAAAAAGAAATGATGGCCAAAATGCCAACTATTCTGTTGCACCTGCTTTAGTGATGTCAGCGCCCCGTCTGTAACATCAACTCGGAATTTCCCCCGAGTGCGGGACAAGCGCCTGTCGCTGGTCGCCATGGTGTTTATAATGAGCCTTCCAACTTTTTGCACTGACGCACGTGGAAAAGTCTTAATTTATTGCATTTCCCAGAATGCAGTTTAGTAAGATACTTTCAAAGAGGAAATGCACATTCGAGTCACTGTTACGACTAGATACCAAAAGGACATACTGCGCGGGTGGCCTCATCCCAGGACGTGCAGGCGCGGAGGCCACGCGCTGCAGCGCCGCCCAGGACGCGCCCACGTGCTGCAGACCCGTGACTTGGCACATTCTGTCACCGCCAAGCGCGGGGCCGAGAGAGCGCAGGAAGGTTCGGGAGACTCCCGGCCGCGCCCCCGAGCCCGTGCGCAGAGGGCGGCCTGACCTCGCTCCGCTCTCAGCGTCTCTGCCCAAGAACGCAACATCCACGGCCCGTGAAACCTCCTGGCACCTAAACACTGGTGACTGATTTTTTTAAGGTACGAAGAACAATGTGGCACACACGGGTGAGCTGCCAGTGGTTTTAAGTCCCCTCCATCCTTAACGTCCCGTATCTGACTTTACCCCAGTCTCAGTCCATTTCCGTCCTGCGTCATGAATAATTTGTGTGCGATGAAAACACGCACCACGGGTTCGAATCTGTGGGATAGCAGCAGTTTTCTGGTGACGTGCGCGGAAGTACGAACGCGAGGCATCTTCGGTGGCCCCGTGGGCAGGTCCCCGGACACATTTGCAGTGGGAGGAGGGGTGGCGACTCCCCGGAGCCATCTGTGGTGGGGGGAGGAGCCTCTGCAGGTGCCGGGTGGGGTAGGAACGCTCCATGGGTGCAGGGTGGGGGGAGGAGCCTCTGCGGGTGCCGGGTGGGGCAGGAACCCTCCATGGGTGCAGGTGGGGGGTGGAGCCTCTGTGGGTGTGGGGTAGGGGAGGAGCCTCTAAGGGTGGGGGTTGGGGGGAGGAGCCTCTGCGGGTGCGGGGTGGGGGGTAGGAACCCTCCGTGGGTGTGAGATGTGGGGGAGGAGCCTCCGTGGGTGTTGGGTGGGGGAGGAGCCTTCTGAGGGTGCCGGGTGGGGTAGGAACCCTCTGTGGGTGTGGGATGTGGGGGAGGAGCCTCTGTGGGTGCGGGAGGTGGGGGAGGAGCCTCTGCGGGTGCGGGGTGGGGGAGGAGCCTCTGTGGGTGCCGGGTGGGGGGAGGAACCCTCCATGGGTGCGGGGTGGGAGAGGAGCCTTCCGTGGCTCTACCTGGCCACTTCTTTCCCGACTCCTCCGTCTGCCGACACACACCCGTTTGCGGCAAATACACTTTATTTTCGGGTGATTGAGAAGGGCACTTCTTCCTAGAGCTTAAATACTTTTATTTTTGCCTCTGCAGCGTCCTCGTGGGAGGGACTGCCAGTGTGGGGGACAACATGAGTCAGGGAGCCTCAGACTGTCCCAAAAGGCTTCTGTGAGGTCCCTGGAGACAGAGGCCTCGCCCGGGGCGTGTCCCGACAGGTGCACCTGCCTCCCCAAGCTGGGGCGCCTCCAGGGGAGCTCGGGTCCCGCCCTCAGAGTCCCGGGTTGGTGGCATCTAGTCAATCACTGCACTTCAGTGACTAATTAGCAGAGTAGAGGACGCGGTCAACTGATTGATTGGCTTCCCCGGGGCGAGCTTGTGGATCGACTGACCTGGTTGAAAATGGCCCCAGCGCCAGGTCTGCATATAGACAAGACAAGGTTTAACCTCCCAGACTGTTCTAGAAAAGCGAGGCTGTAGAACTACGCCCCTAAATCCTGGATGGTGCTCTCATTCGTGGAAACGGCCCGGGTGGGGTGTGCCTAGAGAGGAACCTTCCTCCACGTCCCCAACTCCGCAAGGACGAGAAAATGAGGTGTAGGAGCAAAATGGCTTTTAACCTTTATTCTTAGCATAAATCAAGAGGCTCATTTTTCAGTCTATTCCTATAGAATTCAATTAAAGGTCAGATTTCTAATGGAAATCCTAATTATTAATGTGTTGCCATTTTAATTATTAATAAGTTGAAATATTTGCATAATGGATGAAGAAAATGCGCAAGAACAACTTTGATAGCATCCCAAGAGCCTTCAGATACATTATCAATATCCTTTTCGTGGGATCGTACCAACCAGTTTTGAAACGCATCCACCTAGAACATTTATTCCAAGTATTATAATGCTGACGTGAGCGTTACCATTCACCTGACAATGTATTAACCAAATTGGACCTATCACAGTTCTGAAATATTTTTATAAATATCAAAGAAAAAAAAAAGTATATATATTTGGATTATTTTAAACAACACTAATTTATTAATTTATAAAGAATAATTTTGTTTATGGTCTATTTTAACCATATTCCTTATTAATCAACTTCATCCTGCCAAGGGATTGAGTCTGGGGATCTGATTAGAGTTTTGGACAGCAGGAGCATGCCAAAAAGTGGGTAGCTGCTGGCCATGGGCTGTTAGAATTGGGCTTTCAATATGCAATTGGTCAAAAATGTCTATATGCATTTGCAAGCCTACAAATGTCTGTTTCTGATACAAAAAATCAAACTCCTTCAATAGTAGGAACGAATAGTTAACTGAAATGAACTGAACTGAAGTTCAAAGGAAAGGTATTTCCGAGTTGCTTGCTCCATAGTAAAGGTGGTATTCTGATGAAGCACAAAATTTAAATCTGAAGTGTCATTTAAAAATTATTAGCCATAAAATATGAACCATTTCCTTATGATTAAACTTTGTGACCTCAAATTTTGAGAAGAGTTTCCAATGTTGTTCATATAAAATGAAAAGATTATCAAGAGTCAGTTAATTCCCTCTTTTAAAAGGAGAAAAGAAAGCAAGAATCTTTCAACTTCAAAGAAATAATTTATCCAGGGACGTTTGAGGGCAGGATTAGTGATACTGACTAAAATGAACTTTTCAATAGTTGATGTGATATTTATTAGTGCTCTGTTTAACCAATGTTAGTAATTATAAGAGACACAAAATTCACTATTAATTAGTTCACCATGCATTATTTAGAAGTAGGCCTTTAAAGGACAGCCGCTTCCAAGCCTGTTTTCTATATTTTGTGTGGATTTCATCCCTACATTTCTTCACATTAATTCCTTTTCTCCTGGTGAAAAATTTTCTTACCTTGTTTACCATAGCTATTGTATTAATGATGTTTTATTTCCCTAAGGATTGATATCGAACTGTGAGTTCTTTGGGGGGAGGTGGGATTGAATTCAATATTTACACAGAAGGGGTCATTTTTGAAGGATAATCTTTTTTAATTTTAAAAGCTCCCAGTTAAAAATATCATTTTGTCTTATGAAAACAGAATTTATGATTTTAAGAATTAAAAGCAAAGCCTCAACTTTCTAAATATAACTTCACTAAGAAAGTAGTAATTAGCACAATTAACTCTTATAACCTGATGCTGAAAAGCATCTTTCTTTGGAGAATTTCCTTTCTTGTAAATAACCTTAGGCAATAAAACATAGTCTTGTATGCACATGAAGAGAACACCTGTCTAACTTAACTTTTCTTAACTTATTTTGAAATATGTGAGGTCCACTCAAGGAAATTTATCCTAGTTTGTTCATTTAGTCATTTACTTAGACTCTCATGGAGTTCCACTTTATAATGCTTTTGTTCATTACAAGACCCCTGACGACAATATTCAGCAAATGACAACAGAGTTAAATGATCCTGTTTCAAGTTTCAAAGGGAGAGCACAGCACACTAGGCTGAAGTGTTCATAACAATCAGAATAAGCTGGTAATTAAAATAAAATGTATTAATTAAATCATTCATTTTGTTTATTTAAACATTTATTGGAAGAGCTCACTTAGACTTATTTAAATGTGTGTTAAAATTATATATCATACTTAGGCATACATGTATTGAAAAATGTAAGCGAAATAAATTAACATGCCTGTGACCATTCTTCCCCTTCCAACTAGAGGACCATTTATGCTTAACATCGGGAGTGTTTTCCACACAGCGGTGTCTTCACCACCACGTACGTGGCTCCAGCATTTCTTGAAAGAGTGCTCTGACATTGTCTCCTAACATTGTTTCAAAAGTCAATGCTGTTTGTGTATTCCTCTGTCATAAAAATATAAAGAGTCTTTATCTCAAACAGCCAAATTCAAATGATTGGAGCACGAGAGATAAAATCATCTCCAGGCAACGGCTTTTTGTTGAGTTATTCCTTAATAAAGTTTTTACCATGTTTTAAGATGAAACTTTCAATATATTACAAATATGCAATAACAAAGTCTCTATGATGAAGCCACTTTTTATGTAGTTTAATTTTGTCTGCTCCTCTATCTTATCCACAATAACAAAAACGCAGAGCTGCGAGCTTGTGCAATGCACATCTTTTACGGTCGCAAGCAGCCATTAGCACTGGAGAGACTTTGGGGCTGGAAACCACAGAACAGATCTGGTTCTGTGGTTAGCACAGCCACAGACCACAGGTGCCCTTAGCTGCCACCGTCTATGCGGAGGTCAAGGTCAGAATAAAAAGTAATAGTTTAGAGAACAGATTCTCCTCCAAAGTGGAGGGTTTAGAGAGAATAGTTCTTGGTTGGTTTAATAGCAGCTGTAAAACTGAACACATTCAATTTAGTGTTGTTTGTAGGAAATGAGAACAGGATATGAAAAACACAAACCAGAAGGCTTAGCGTCTCAGATGACAAAAGGGTTTTACCGATTGTATGATTCAATTTAAAAATGTTGACTCCAATTGAAAAAAGACAACCTCAGGAATAAAGAAATGAAGGAGTCTCCATCAGTGGTTCTCACATTTTTCATGCATTCTATGAGAGTGTGCAAAGAGATGTTCTTCAGTGCTAAGGTACACTTTGACACAGTTAAGGTAGCTGAGCTCAGGATTTGCTGATAGTAACTTGATGAGCTCTCTAATAACCAATAGTTGCTTACATTTCAGGAAATACTGAAATAGCAGACATCATGGCTGGTATGTGAGCCACTTACCCACCTGTTCCTGAGCACCCTGTCATGGCGGCCAGCTGCTGGCCAATCACACTTGTGTCATTTTCTGCCCCTTCTAGAACGTGGGCGCCACGGGGACAGCTCACCTACCTGCCTTTGTGGCCACATGAGCTCCAGGGCCTGGCTCAGGAGAGCAGCTTTTATTGATAAAAAGAACGACCCGGTTGCAGGAAGCACTATAAGCATTTTGTTTTCATCGTTGTGTCGGCCCCTCCTACATTTTCCGTTTGCTCTTATCAGAATTCGTTCCTTACCAGGCACAGAAACCCACTCTACCTGGCTGACAGTCTGAAGTAGGAAGAAGCCTCTGGCGGTGGCCTCGTGGGCGCCCTAGCCTCCCTGGGAAGGCAGCTCTTCCCTCACCCGTCTGAGTGCACGTCGCTGTCCCTTCCTCCACCTGCTGCCTTCCCTGTCTTCTCAAGGCAGCAGGAGTCTCTTCTTTCTTCTCTGCCTGGGATGCCCTGAGAAACTCCCTGCAGACTCTCTCCAACCCTTTACATGATACGAGAAAGGCTGAAAAGAAGATTGCGCTGCTGGGGCCCGCAGGCCTGTGGATGCAGGCCTGCGCTGGATGTTAGGATTCAGAGAGGCATCATCGGGATCAGGGCTTCATTTTATAGCTGAATAGAGATGGAGAGTTCACAAGACAAGTGACCTCCCAGGGAATTCCACCTGGTCCGGAGCCATGCACAGAGTGTAGGTGCTGACTCCTGGTCACCATGAAGACTTGTTGATGTTTAATAGAAATACGAATTAAACGGATTGATCTTAATAACAAATATGTGAGGGAAAATAGTATCTGAATTAGGAAGTGTAAATTATAGGGTAGTTTAACAAATGGTTGTTTGATTAAGGAGCTATGCTAACCTGTTACCTGACAGCTTTTTGATATCAATAAATACATGAGAATTAATTAATTTACACAATTTTTTCACTCTGTGAATACTTTAAAATACTTCAGTATGTCTGAAAACAGGGTACTTCCTCCTGTGTACAGCTTAAAATACTAACAGGTGCTCTGAGTGTAGGATTTGCATGACTAAGGAAAGTTCAGAATGAGAGGATTCCATATAAACTACATTCTGTTTGGCGTGTGGATGGATTTAATATTTCCTCATGTTCTAGTACAGCTTTTTTACCAGCTATCACAGGAACAGGAACCAGGGCATGCTTTCCTCTGTGTGTGTGTGTACACATGCTAGTGTTTGTGGGTCCACACTGAAACAATGTCATTCCTAAACTATTATGCTGGTGGGAAGGCGTGGTGCCAGGGCTGGCTTGGAAAAGTGACTGAGTCACTTAACCTCTAGGTTCTCACTTGAAGCTTCTCATCGCCCTGCTGCGGAGGTAAATGGGAAGTTGAGTTTCACAGCTGGAGCTCCTTGGAAGATAAGTATTAATTCAAGATATTTCCTTTGGTGTGAAGCATAATACCCACTTATGGCCCCCTGGAGAATAATTTTTAAAGCAGAGGAGAAAGCGTATCCTTGTATATTCTGTGCAGAGCATGTATAATGAATAAAGTAAAATTGAGATAACATTAGTGCCTAGGAAACATCTCAGTATTCTAGGAAACAATTTCATACAAAGATCAATGTCATAGCCATGAAAATTGACATAGAGGAAGCAGATTACAATGTTACCAAACACAGCTGCTGGTGTCAGGAGCAGGAGCACCTGCTTCAGGATACTCTGAAAACCTCTGTGCTCTGTGACGGTATTTTCATCTCAATAGAGTCAATAAAACACCTTGAGATAAATGAAATTGGAAAAAAAGAAATCTCATAGGTTAGGAAAAAAATGTGTATTTATTGTAGCATAGTGAGTAAATGTATTATTTCCCTTCAGACTAATCTCCATTTAATTATCTAATTAAAATCAAGTGGATTTTAAAGATACATCTTGCTTTTTAAAGTGGTAAATAATATGATTTCAGCTTTGAAAGCAGATAGAAATTGTGACTAGCATTACAACTTTTCAATACCAGAGAAAACAAGGATGAGCCTTTATGGACATTTTCGTACTTTACTTAAGCACTGACACCATTTCCTGAGGAAAAATTATTTGTAAAGAGAGAAAGTGAAGGCTAGATTCAATGGCTCAGGCCTGTAATCCCCTAATCCCTGCACTCAGCAGGCCAAGGCGGGTGGATTCCCTGAGCTCAGGAGTTTGAGACCAGCCTGAGAAAGAGTGAGACCCTGTCTCTACTAAAAATAGAAAAAACTGCCCTGGCTACTCGGGAGGCCAAGGCAGGAGGATCCCTTGAACCCAAGAATTTGAGGTTGCTGTGAGCTGTGATGTCATAGCACTCTACCCAGGGCGTTCTACCCAGGGTGATACTCAAAATAAAAAAATAAATAAATGAATAAAAATAAAAAAGAGAGAGAAAGTGAAAAAGATTAAAAGATTTTGTGTTCTGAAACATTATGTACTTTTCTATATGTGAGGAAATGTGTTTAGAATTTCAACATTTAATAATATAAAAGTACATTAGGCAGTTAAAGCACTGAAGATATACCTACTTAAAGTAATTATCTATGGATTGTGTTGTGAAAAATGAAGGAAGAGCGGAGAGAGGGAAGGAGGGAGGCAGGTGGGGTCTTGGTGTGTGCCACACCTTTTGGGGGCAAGACAAGATTGTGAGAGGGACTTTACCTAACAAATGCCATCAGTGTAACCTGGTTTCTTGTACCCTCAATGAATCCCCAACAATAAATTAAAAAAAAAAAGAAAAGAAAAATGAAAGGATTTTAAATCTTTTGTTTCTCGAAGCTAGATAGAAATGAGAATACTTATGAAACCACCTTCAAAGCTATAAAGGTGAAAATAAAATTTAAAGGTATTTTTAGAAATTAGCTTGTATGAAAATTGTTTGATGTTGGCTGAAGAAAAATTACTTGCATATACACTACCTTGTGGGAAGACTTAAGAAGTGAATGACAAATTAACTTTTTCTCTATTTCTAAATATACCGTATATACTCGAGTATAAGCTGAGTTTTTGTGCCGAAAAACCCGGACTTGGCTTATACAGGTTATTTGATTCGGTGCGCTTAGCTTAACAGGTAATCAAGCTAAATCACAAAGGTTAAAATCCTTCAAAACTGGATTCCTCCTCCTCATCATCTGTATGTCCAAACAGAGCTTAAGCCGTATCTGATGTGAGGGTATCAGTATTTAACCTACTGATTCCTCAATTATTGTAAGTGTTTTGGGTATATATTTTTATTTTCGAAATTTACCAGTGGCTGCTGCATTTTCCACCTCGGCTTATACTCCAGTCACTAAGTTTTCCCAGATTTTAGGGTAAAATTAAGGGGGTCGGCTTATACTCGAGTATATACGGTAACTGAAAATGTCAACTCAGTTATATAATGCTTTTTCCAGTAAAACATAATTTAATGTTAGGGGAAAAAAAAAAAGAATGCTTTCTTCAAATAACTTTACAAGTGTCCCTTTTTGCCATTAAAAATTAAATAGCCCCAAATATCTACTTTTTCGCATTAATGACAGGCCCTGAGAGCAAAGTTGTACATTTAATTTGAATGACATTTCTACATTTTTCTCTTTTTAATGAATTTTTGTATTAAAATTTTTAAATTATTTTAAAATGCTTTTTAAAAATATCACTGGAATGGGCAGCACCTTTGGCTCAGTGAGTAGGGTGCCAGCCCCATATACCGAGGGTGGCAGGTTCAAACCCGGCCCCAGCCAAACTGCAACATAAAAATAGCCGGGCCTTGTGGCGGGTGCCTATAGTCCCAGCTACTTGAGAGGCTGAGGCAAGAGAATCATCTAAGCCTAAGAGCTGGAGGTCACTGTGAGCTATGACGGCACTGCACTCTACCAAGGGCGACAAAATTAGAGTCTGTCTAAAAAAAAAAAAAAAAAAATCACTGGAATGCTCTGAGTAAGAGAACAACATCCTCATACTGCATGACCATATTTCTAATATGTGAGTAAGGAAGGCATGTTCAAGTAAACAGATAATACCATTATGAAAGTTTCAGAGACTGCTATAAAATCTCTGAAGAAAAATGTCAGTAATATAATTTGGTGACTACCTTCTTCTTCAAACAACATAGCTTATAACAATCAACTTTCCAATTAGCTAATATAAAACCACTATGTGTTTTTTTAGAATTAATTCAGGGTCCAAAGTGGCAGGGGCCAAATTTTCCAATAATTCCTTTCTAAATGCTCTATGATTAACACAGACTAATCATCTGGATAAGGAATTTACCCAGTCCCTTTGCTTCTTGGCGAGGTAATTCTGCACTAACAGTATAGACCCATACATTTCAGTTACCTCAGTCTGTGAACCACTGTTCAACCCATTAGAGAGAGGGTAGTTTTGTTAAAAGCTATGCCAATTAAATAAAAAACTGAGCTAATCCCAGTTACTTGGGAGGGTAAAGTGACAGTATCCCTGAAGCCCAGGAGTCTGAGACCAGCCAGGATAACACAGCAAGATCTCATCTCAAGGAAAAAAAAAAAACCAAACAGAAATCATTCAAAACGATTTCTTTTTTTATATATATAAAAATATCATACTTTAATATTAATTTGCTCAGTAATATGGGTAAAATAAAATCTTAAGAATAATTATCTTAAGAATATTACAATTATGAATCTTAAATACCATATTATAGGAAATAATTACTAAAATAAAAACCACTTCCCTACCAGAATCAAAAAAGCTTTTTCTGCCATTCTAAACAAATTCTTGTTTAGTTGCATACATTATTATTTATATTACTTTAACCGGACTTTATAAAGTTCACCTGTCTTTTTAGGGCACAAAACTGAATGTTTACCTTTTAAATACTTAAAATTCCATTTCTCTGATCTAGCCAAAATTATTAGCTTTTCCATTAACAAACTGTAGTAAATTGTTTATTTCTTAATACTGGAAAAGACAGAGATGGCTCGTCAAAAGTTAACACATGGTCAATTACATAAATAAAAACTTTTTCAAAACAGTAAAGGATTTCCACACATATTTTGCCAAATTCTATTTGCTGGAATGCTGGAACAAATTTTTACTTCCACAAAAGATGATATAACCTTGTAGAAATTTCTCAAAATAAGGATACACATATTTAAAATTCCCTTCTGAATCTCCCAAAATACAGATGTTCCCAGACCAAAAGGGATTAAATTAATACCAGAGCACAAATTTTCTTCCACTTTGCATTTGAGATGACTTTTTCTTGTAAGTTGTCTTATAATTTAAAAGGGAAAAATAAATTGTTTATTTCATTTGAGGGAGTCGTCAAATTCAGATTTACAGAGATGGGTAGAAAACGTCTTGACATAGCTATTTAATTCTCAAAACAGTAAAAAAAAAATTCATTCATTAAAATATAAAATATGCTACATATTTAAAGGGGCAAATTCTTTAACAGTTAAGATTTGTCTCTCAATATATATTTTTAAATATGTTTTTTAAAAGGTTGCTAAGCAATTTTCTCTAAAAGTAAAGACTAAAGTCACTGTTCTATGGAATTCCTTTTTCAGTAGGTTGTTTTAAACGCACACACACAGAGAGATACACAAACACAGCATACTTTGCCAAGACTGAATAAATTTATTCTGGTTTTTCTCACAGTGTTCCACTGCTTCTAATACTACTGGCTAAATGCTTCTGCAGCTATTTATAATGTATACCATAAAATGGTTGTACTTTTCTCAAAAATCCCAAAGCTGCTTCTAACAGCTATAAAACTAGAATATTTAAGTAAGTTTGAAATGTTTAGAAATATTTAGTTTTTAAGAAAAATAAGTTTTATAAATAAATAACTTTCCAACAGTTTTCTGATTTGCTGTCAACAGTCTATCAGCTCTAAGCTGGGCATGATGGCCCACGCCTGCAACCCTAGCACTCAGAGAGACTGAGGCAAGAGGATCAGTTGAGCTCAGGAGTTTGAGACCAGCCTGAGCAAGAGCAAGACCCCATCTCTACTAAAAATTAAAAAAAAAAAAAAAAAAAGTCTATTGACTCTGGGGGCTGGATATTTCTTCAAAAGGTTCAATGTATGAATAGGAAATTTCCCTAAAATGTCTTCTGAAACATGGAATTCATGAAATTTTGTTTTGTATGCTTCCTAAAAGCATCCAAATCTGAAATTCTTATAAACTGCATGACAGTAAAATACCTAAAAGCTTGCAATAATCTGATAAAATATTTAATAGCTTAAGTTTATCTTTTTTTAAATAAAGTATTTATTTTTGCAGGCATGAATAAATTTCTATAATAGAATATAAAATTAGCTTTACTTAAAATTAGGATTAATTACAATGTTCAGAAGTAGTATAAATGATAACTCAAAATATGTCTATTCAAACTAGCTTCTGCAAATTCTTATCTATTAGTGCTCCTTAAGTATAATTGGTCCTATGATTAAAACAAAATCATATTATGACAAATTTAAATTTTCTTCATGTCTTCTGACAAGGTTCAGGGCACTCTACCCCAAAATATGGCACCTTAGCATTTGAGGAAACAGCAGAAGCAGAAGGTGTCTCTGACCTTCTCCCCTTAGGGCAAGCCAGAATTCTCTGATCTGCCTCTAAAATTAAGTTATAACACTTTCAGTCCAGAAGTATCATCCCTTTCCCCAGAGGAAAGAAATCTCTTTATCCTCACAGAGTCATCAAGAAGTATGTGAACAAACAGGTTCTGCTAAGTGCCCTTCAGTTTATCACCATTACATTATATTCCCTTTGTCCAACCAATAGTTCTGCCTGGCTGTCCACTCTTCATGAAACCTAGCATAAAATTACAGAGGTTTCTTTGGGCCATTTCTAAAGGCAATTGTGTCATGTGTGTCATTTATTATTAATAATAAATGTACATGCTTTTCTCTTGTTAATCTTTTGTTATAGGAGTCCTAGCCATGAACCTAATGATAGGCAAGGAAAAAAATCTCTTCTCTCCATACTTACTGGGGCAAACGGGCAGATGGGTGTATGTAAGGACAGTCAGAAAACCAGGAATGTATGTTATTACAGCTACATATACATTAATCTAGATTTAAACAATTACTATCAAAAAGTAAAAATATATTAAAACCCTCCTAATGAGATAGATTTATTTCTAATTAGTTATTATACCTGCGGGTAAACATTACTTATTGTTAGAATAAGACAGAATTCAGCATAAAGATATTTCTATTTTCATGAGAGCTGGGAGCTCTGTTGGAATAATGTCACTCAATTCTGTGAGCTCATTACAAGTTATATACCTAAGTCACACAGTGACCTATTTTTAAAAATTATTTTAGTGATCTATCAACTAATAAACTAATTGGATTCTCTTTAAACATTGTTAAAAGCAAGAAATTTGAAACTGATTGACTTGCAAAGGTTTTGTTTGTTTGTTTGTTTGTTTGTTTGAGACAGAGTCTCATTATGTTGCCCTTGGTAGAGTGCCATGATGTCACAGCTCACAGCAACCTCAAACTCTTGGGCTTAAGTGGTTCTTTTGCCTCAGCCTCCCAAGTAGCTGGGACTACAAGTACCTGCCACAATGCCTTATTGTAGGTGTCGTTGTTTAGCAGGCTCAGGCTGGGTTTGAACCCCCCAGCCCGGGCATATGTGGCCAGCACCTAACCATTGGGCTACAGGCGCTGAACCTTGCACAGGTTTTGTTATGCAGTCACTCAAGGCATTTATCTTTTCAATACCTACAGATGTAAGAAGATCCAAAGATTTTTTAAAACCCCTACTTTACTAGAGTCCAAATTAAACCTTTTTCTATGAAAGGTCTTCAAGAAATTCTGACACTTCAATAAGAGAACACAACTTTACTTATTAGGTAGGCTTTGGGTAACCTCATGAGGCATTTTGTAATTTATTTATTAAGTTACTCTGGAAAACCTCCATTAGATGCCCTATAACCATATCTGTTTATTAGTCCATCATGAAAATTCAAGCACAGATATCTGCATTTATCTAATGCCTAATCTAGGTCTTAAAAATCGTATCATGGGCTTTGTGAAAATTAGATTCCCAAGAAAGAAAATAGTCCAAATATGACTAAAGTTCTACCCATTACTCCCTTACCTCTTAGATACTCTGTATTGTGCTGTGGTCAATTTTCCAGTCTCAGGGTCATGTACTGTAGCTCGGCTCAGCTACAAAAAAAGAGAAAGGACAAGGACTTACTCTAGTAGCAGGCAATTTTGAGATTTGTTTGTTTTGTTTTGCCAAGCCACAGGTGATTGGAAGGGTTCAGATTGGTCTGGATGGTAATGGTTTCAAATCCGCAAAAAAACATTTAGAAAGGTGGCAATAAGAATAGCCACTTCCAAATCAAGAGAAATGGGTGACAGATTTTTGTTATAGATTTATTGTCCTTTCACTTTTTTTTAAGAAAAAAATCATTTGAAGCTATATGTAAATGATTTATAGCACTGGGTTTCACAGGAGCTTTCTCAGATCTAGAAGCTTAATGTTATTTAAATACTTCAGAAAAAAATTAGTAGTCCTTCAAAATTCATTTTTTAAAATTCTTGACTCCAAAAAACCATTTTTAAATCTCTCTGGTAAAGCAAAAGGCAACTAAATTCACAAGTAATTTCTGGAAGACTCAGTTCAGAGCATATCTCTATTCTTTTCATTGCCAAGTTTTGAGTCAGTGAGTTTAATCAGATAAAATACTCCAACAAGAGGAATACAGACCACTTTGTAATGACAAGGGTATTTTATAAGACATATGAACAAATGCCAACACAATCACCATGAAGGATGATGTGACTCACTGCAACATTTATGAATGGAAGACAAATGCAGAAGCAAGATTAACCAGGCTGCTTCTTTTTATTTCCCCATTTGGCAACAAAATGGGGAAAGAAAACAAGTATCAGGCCATTTCCTGAAGATCTGATACCTGATCTGAATAAAGATACAAAGCATATTATTTCTCTAAAAATAAAATAAAAATGACATACCAATTAAAGATTAAAAACAGAACTTCTAGTTAAAGGGAAAGACCTGTGAAACACAAAGCAGTTTATTCATGCGTTCCCGTTTATATACAGAGTGGTGATGACTTGAGCTG
Source organism: Loris lydekkerianus (assembly GCA_963574355.1). Classification (NCBI taxonomy): domain Eukaryota; kingdom Metazoa; phylum Chordata; class Mammalia; order Primates; family Lorisidae; genus Loris; species Loris lydekkerianus. The sequence goes on from CAUYPK010156562.1 coordinate 35,220, forward strand.
GAGACGGAAAATGACCTACTTCCCTTAAATAAATAATAGTTCCTGCAGGATGTACAAAACACTCATTAGAGGGCAAAATATGCAGCATACACATCTCTTACCTTTTACTAATTCTGTAATGTACCGTCTCCAAGTCTCCTGTTATTGGGTTTGAAATGGTGGCTCGCCTCAGCTGTGAAGCCAACCATCAAAATAGTTGCATTACAAGACAAAAACTTAGTCACATTTATCCAACCAGACAGAATTCTGGGGGGAGGGGAGATTGTTGTTGTTTTACAAAGGAGGATGAAAAAAGAAAATAACTCTATATTCTTCCAGTCACCTTGTGCTGAGCCTTGAAAGCCAGTGGTTTTTTAAGAATTTTGTTATTTTAAAAAAATTACTTTGTTTTGCATTTGTGCACAAATGAAAGAGCTTAGAAATTAAATTTCTTTCAACGGTTAGAGGACAGAACATGAGAAAACGAGAAATGTCTAAAATTTGAACTCTAATTTATAGTTGTAAGAATGGTTATTTGAGGTTAACGATCCATTCCAAAAAGTTTGATTTTAATTTTCTTTTTTGTGATGAAATTGTTTGTAAAGTTTAATGTTTAAAATTCATTTTAAGATTAATCTTCTTTCAAGATAATCCACTCAGTAAAATATAGTGAAATAATCTTGGACTGAGTACAAAGGCAGACAAAAAAATAACTCATAAATGTTAAAAATGGTTAAGAAAAAGATGACAGGCTAGATAATAATTTCAAACTTAAAAAAAAAAACCAGCATGAAATTTTATGGCCATTAAAATTATTTATTAAAAACAATCCAAATGGAGGAATCTTCTTTGAAGACTGAGGCCATCTAACCCAGAAAGGTTAAGACTGAAATGAATGTTTTTTGTTTTATTTTTTTTCTGCTTTTTTTTGGCTGGGGCTGGGTTTAAATCCGCCACCTCCGGCATATGGGGTCGGCGCTCTACTCCTCTGAGCCACAGGCGCCACCCTGAAATGAATTTTTAATATTTTACCAAGAGATTTTGGTTTACTAGGTTTGCTGACCATAAATAAAAGACTGAAATAGGAATTCAAAAGTTAATGACAGAATCTGATGTAATTGTAAGTAACATTCTGTTTGGCAGTAGATTTATAAGAATTCCCTTGGACAACATCCATACATATTAATATTAGTTCAGCAGTTTGCATTTATAATGTAATCTTTGTTTGATAAAAAATAAAAAGTACTGGCCAGTAGTGGTGGTTCATCCCTATAATCCTAGCACTGAGGGAGGTCAAGATGGAAGGGTCACCTAAGGCCAGGAATTCAAAACCAATCTGGGCAACACAGTGAGACTTCATCTCTACAAATATAAGAAAAATTATCCAGGCATGGTGATCCAAACCTAGAGTCCTAACTACTTGGGAGGCTGAGGATTGCTTGAACCCAGGAGTTTGAGGTTGCAGAATGCTCATTCTAGCCTGGGTAATAGAGCAAGACTCCATCTTAAAAAGAAAAAAAAAAATTACCAACTTAGAAAAGTAGTAAAACTTCACAAAAATTCTAAGTTTATTTTGCAGTACAGATAGCCAGATAATTCAAACCTTTATAATATAAGAATGGTCAGCAAATTACAGCCTGTAGGCCAAAATCAGCCTATTGCCTGTTTTTGGAAATAAAATTTTATTGTAATACAGCCACACTCATTCAGTTACATACTTGGCTGCTTTTGCACTACAATGCAGACTTAAGTTATGGCCTGCAAAGCCTGAAAATATTTACCACTGAGCCAGGCACAGTGGCTCATGCCTATAATCCCAGCACTTTGGGAAGCCAAGATGGAAAGATCACTTGAGGCCAAGAGTTCAAGATCAGCCAGGGTAACATAGTAAGACCCTTAAGAAATTAGCAAGATGTGGTGGCACATGCCAATAGTGTCCAACTACTTGGGAGGCTGAAAGAGGAAGATCACTTGAGTTTAGGAGTTCAAAGTTACAGTGAACCATGATTGCATCACTGCATTCTAGCCTCTGGGACAGAAAGAAACACTGTCTCTTTAAGAAAAAAAAAATTGCTCATATACCCAGCATTTATTTACAATCTCTTTATGAAAGTGATGGCAGCTTATAGTTTAGTATCAAGAAGATGAAACATGTTTTAAGAACAACCTGATGGAAAAAATGGCCAAATATAAAGGCTGGTCCTTCCCACATTCTCACTGAAGAAGAGTTTCTATGCTAAGCACTAAGTTTCTAAGATTGGGTTTACAATACATTATTTTTCTTATTAAGATAAATGATGTGTGGCCGGGTGTAGTGGCTCACGCCTCTAATTCTAACACTCTGGGAAGCTGAGGCAGGAGGACTGCTTGTGCTCAGGAGTTCAAGACTAGCCTAAGCAAGAATGAGACCCTGTCTCTACTAAAAATAGAAAAATCAGTCATGTGTGGTAGCAGGTGCCTATAGTCACAGATAACTGAGAGGCTGAGGCTGGAGGATTACTTGAATCCAGCAGTTTGAGGTTGCTGAGCTACACTGGGCACTGGGGAACACAGTGAGATGAAGATGAAGATGAAGATGAAGATGAAGATGAAGAAGAAGAAGGAGAAGGAAGAGGAGGAGAAGGAGGAAAAGGAGGAGAGGAAGAAGGAAGGAGGAGGAGAAGAAAGGAAGAAGAAGGAAGGAAGAAAGAAGAAGGAAGAAGGAAGAAAGAAGAAGAAAGAAGAAGAAAAGGAAGGAAGGAAGGAAGGAAGGAAGGAAGGAAGGAAGGAAGGAAGGAAAAGAAAGAAAGAAAGGAAGAAAGGAAAAGAAAAGAAAAATGATGTGGGTTAAAGTCAGAAAACTGTGATGTCATTTCAAATTAACATGATGCTTGGGCCAAATTCTATCTTTCTAGTGATAACCTGTCTAATAGCTGTAACGGAATAAAAATACTTCAAGTATTCTTTCAGATGAATACAGAAGGCATAAAAAGCTGAGTTTTGAGTAGTCCCTAAGATTAAGAGACTCCAAAATATATAGAGAAGTTTTTCAGAAAGATGATGCAACATAAATTTGTTAAGTGTGAATAAAAATCTCATTTATGATTTTCCTAACTCAGTGATTAAAACCCAGGTGAGGGGTGGTGCCTGTGGCTCAGTGAGTAGGGTGCCGGCCCCATATGCCGAGGGTGGCGGGTTCAAACCCAGCCCTGGCCAAACTGCAACAAAAAAAATAGCCGGGCATTGTGGCAGGCCCCTGTAGTCCCAGCTACTCGGGAGGCTGAGGCAAGAGAATCGCCTAAACCCAAGAGCTGGAGGTTGCCGTGAGCTGTAACGCCATGGCACTCTACCAAAGGGCCATAAAGTGAAACTCTGTCTCTATAAAAAAAAAACGAAAAAAAAAAAAAAACAGGTGAAGGGCGTATCACTTGTGTGGATGATAAACAGTGAAAAACTGGCATAAACAGAGTCATTAACAACTCCATTACATTGAGGTGATAATATCTAAAACTATCTCTGGAGCTATTACCATATCAATTATCCTTTCTGTTATCTTACAAAGAAAAAACTGACACACAGGTACAGTAAATTGAAGAGAAAAAAATAAAAATTATTTACCCTTGGTTTTGCTAGGTCTTTGACAATTTCAATTTCTGCATCAGAAATAATATCATGGAAGCGAATAATACGTGGCTTGTCCCACTCATCCTCCTGTTTGGCTGGAGCCAGAATAAATTTTGGATTCCGATTTCCATCATGGTAGCGGCAGAAGAGTTTTTTTTGTCGCCGAGGAGTCTAAACATGAAGTGAAAAAAATGACAAATATATTAATGTTTTTACTTATTTATCTTTTTTATTATTATTTCAGGTTAATTTGAGGGTACAAAGAATAAGGTTACAATGTTTGCATTTGTTCAGTAGAGTCCCTCTTATAATTGTGTATTTATTTATCTTAAGAGACAAAGTCTTGCTGTTGTTAAGGCTTATTAATGATTATTTTCTGGAGGAGATGGGAGAAGACCTTTACTAACAAAAAAGATATAGAGTTTTTCTTTTAATCCTTCTCTTGTCAAAATAAAGTTCGGCTGTTATAAAAATGAAAGTAACAATGAAATGTTTATGTAATATTAAATATATGCCTAGCATTGCTTTGAACTTCACAATGTAACTGGGAAGCACCCAGAAAGAAAGTTTCCAAAAAGAAAAACCAAATAAAGTTTTCTTAAATACCTCACAGTTAAATTCTTGGGGGGGGGGGGGGGGAAGCTGGGAACAGTAGCTCATGCATATAATCCTAGCACTCCAGAAGGCTGAGGCAGGAGGATCACCAGACCAGCCTGAGCAAGAGTGAAATCCCATCTCTACTAAAAATAAAAAAACTAGCCAGGCATTGTGGTGGGCGGGCATCTATAGTCCCAGCTACACAGGAGGCTGAGGCAGGAGAACTGTTTGAACCCAGGAGTTTGAGGTTGCTGTGAGCTAGGCTAATGCCATGGAACTCTAGCCTGGAGCAACAGAGTGAGACTTTGTCTCAAAGAAAAAAGACTTTATTTTATGAAAATGAGTACCTCTGAAAAAGAGAAGGTAAGTTATAAAACAAAAACGCCAAGTACTTTTACTTGAAAGTACTTGTATACTTTCAAGTAAAAAGTTGAATAAAAAGAATATATAAAAAAGAAAGTATAAAAGTATAAAAGTATAAAAAGAATAGTCAGCAAAACATGTAAATTCCCTTCAATCTTCTATGTATTATATTAATAAGTTATCTCACTGCTGATTCTTTTCTTTTTTTTTTTTTTATTGTTGTTGTAGTTTGGCCAGGGCCGGGTTTGAACCCGCCACACTCGATATATGGGGCCGACGCCCTACCCACTAAGCCACAGGCACCACCCTATCTACTATCTTCTATGTAATGAAATAAATTGAAATATTCTTTTTTCATTTTTGCAGTTTCGGTGGGTGCTGGGCTTGAACCCACCACCCTGGTATATGGGGCCGGTGCCCTACTCCTTGAGCCACAAGCACCATTCTTTTTTTTTTTTTTTGAGACAGAGTCTCAAGCTCTTGCCCTGAGTAGAGTGTGGTGGCATTACAGCTCACAGCAATCTCAAACTCTTGGGCTTAAGCAATTCTCTTGCCTCAACCTCTGGGACTACAGGCACCTGCCACAATGCCGGGCTCTTTTTTGGTTGTAGTTGTCATTGTTGTTTGACAGGCCCGGGCTGGATTCGAACCCAGCAGGTCCGGTGGATATGGCTGGTACCCTAGCTGCCAAACCGAAATTTAAATATTCTGAGAAAAATACAGAGTTGACATGTATATGTCACATCAATAAACTGGCAAATTTGCAGACTCCTGTTTTATTTTGCTCTTTAAGACTTACTAAGGGCAATAAGAAAATCTGCTTACTACTGGAAATTTGAATACTAACTAGATATTTGATGATATTATGAAACTACTGTGAAATTTTTTAGGTATGGCAATGGAATTGTAGTTAATTTTAGTGCTTTATTTTATTTTTTTTCTAGCCAAGTTCTTATATTTAAAAAGTACATACTAAAATATTTAGAAATAAAATAAAATTTACACAAGAAAATGTTCAGAGTCTAACAAAGTGTCACTATCCTTGTATTTACTCATTAGCTCTCAAAGTAAAAGCATGCATAGCCTCCGAAGACTCCATGAACCTAGCTATCAAAAGTGTCAACATAGATATGATATACTTACTTGTTGTTAGTGGTTAAGCTGCTAACAGTCATCAGTATCAAAATGTAAAGCCCAGTTTTAATTTATTAGCAATAAAGAAAAATTTAAACACTTTCCCAATATTCACATTAAACCGCCTGCTCTAAAAATTCACTAACTCCTTCTATGCAAGCCTGTGTTCAATTGAACACTAGTAACACATGATATTCCTTTCTTTAAAAAAACTTTAAAGACCAGGTGCGGTGGCTCACATTTGTAATCCCAGCACTTTGGGAGGCTGAGGCAGGTGGACTGCCTGAGCTCACTGGTTTGAGACCAGCCTGAGCCAGAGTGAAACGCCCATTTCTAAAAATAACAAGGCATTGTGGCAGGCACCTGTAGTCCCAGCTACTTGGGAGACTAAGGCAAGAGGATTGCTTGAGCCCAAGAGTTTGAGGTTGCTATGAGCTATGGTGCCATAACACTCTACTGAGAGCAAAAACAAGACTCTTATCTCAAAAAAAAAAAATAAATAAATAATAAATAAACTTGTAAAAGGTTCCACATTCAATACTAGAAAATAATGTATATCATATCCATAATGCACATTATCATAAAAAGGCTCTAAGAAGACCTTAGGCTAAACAAAAACCTATTTTCAAATTTGTTTAACAAATGTTTCCAAGACTATGATCTTTTTTTGTGGCCCAGTATCTAGTAACGTCCTAAAGAAGTAGCATTGAATGACAAGTACATATATATAAAAAGACAAAATCTGTTGAAAGTCTTTCTGCATTTTAAGTTTTTCTAACATAGACTAAAACATTTCATTAATTTCACCAACCAATCTTATCAAAGGACTAAAAGCGGTAACACGAGATTATTGTACAGATGAATCTGTTATGTCTCATAAGATAGGTCAGAATACTGTATTATTTCTACTTAAGATTACTAATATCTTTTTTGCATGAAGTATAAGAAAAATAATCACTTTCCACAAATGTATATGATCCTTCACACTTGAAAATAACTCTTTTTAAGTGGTGGCTCATGCCCGTAATCCTAACATTTTGGGAAGCCAAAGAGAACTACTTGACCTCAGAAGTTTGAGATTAGACTGAGCAAGAGTGAGACCCTGTCTCTGTTAAAAATAGAAAAACTAGCTGGGCACTGTGGTGGGCGCCTGCAATTCCAGCTACTTGGAAAGCAGAGGTAAAAGGATTACTTAAGCCTAAGAGTTTGAGGTTGCTATGAGCTATGATACCATAGTACTCTACCTAGAATGACAAAGTGAGACTCTGTCTCAAAAAAAAAAAAAAAAGAAAGAAAAAGAAAAAAACCCTTTTTTTGAGCTACAGAAAGTGTAATATTACCACAAATGCATATAATAGTACACAATTCACAAGCTTTATCTTCAAGCTGTTTTACCAATAATTGTAACATATTAAGTGTGATACCCATACTGATGTAATGTGGCATACTGTAATATTTTATGTACTCATTCTGATTTTTATCACATAGGCTTAAATATAAATGAACTCTAATTCTCTCTAAAACTATGTACAAATATATACACGCACACACACGATTGGCTTTTCCACTTTACCATTTTGATACCCTCCCCACGGCACAGCATTTCGTACTTCTGTCTCTCTGGCAGGTAATCCACAGCAACCCCCTTTTTCTTTGGTGTGGTTTTCTGAACAGATCGGTCATCTGAAGAAGACTTATTGACATCTTTTTCTTTAGCCATTATATACTCAAAATATTTTAAGTTACCGTTAGCTCTCTGATGTTCAGGATCTATTAGAAGAGAAAGAAAACATGTCCATGGGTAAGGTTAGACTTGGTTTGGTTAAGCATCAGAATACAGTGATACAAAAATAAGAGACCATGTAATTTATCTTCCAAAACAGCTTGCTTTTGTGTAAGGAATCACTAATAAAAAGTATACCAAAACAAGAGGTTTAAAACTAGTAATACCCTCATGTGAATTAGGACCTACAATCACCCTATATAAAAATAGTTCTGGATATGAAAATAGCCATTTATTTCAAGGTAGCATATTAGTGATTTAATAATCATCCAAAGGAATTATGTTCAAATTGATGTCAAATGAATTTTAAAATCTTACTCATTCTACTTATTTTAAGCAATGAAAAAGATTTTCCTAAGACTGAAAAATACTCCTCACGGGGAAAACTGGTTGAAAAGCAAACCTTACCACAAATGCATTATAAATGTAGCCTACTTTTGAGGGCTGAACAGATTTTAGTCCCAAATTTCTAGGTAAGAAAGAAAAGGTAAATTAAGGTATAATTTTCAAAAAAGCCACCACTCCACTAAATGCCTCAGAATTGCTAGTCATAATTTTTAACTACCTTTTACTAAGGGAAAAGAGGACTAAACTGCCCTTCTGGAAGGAAAAAAATCCAAACACCTACGCCATAAACAAATAAAAAAGGTAGAACAGTATGTAGAAACTTTACTTGTGGCAGTAACTAAGTGTTTAGGAAATTTAGCCCTATATCGTAAAGTATTTCTTGTCCTTCAAAAACTGCTTACAATATATATTATGATATACAACATAAACCTAATCTTATAAAATAAAAGTGTGTGTGTGAGTGAGGAAGGAGAGTGCATACTACAAGGAAACAAAAATGTGTAGATTATCTTTGAATGACTGGCTTATGAAGGATTCTGTATCTTTACTGTATTAATACATTTTTTAGAACGAATACAAAATAGGTATTTTATATCAGGAGGAAAAATCACTGGAAAATACTGAAAGGATAAAAAATGCTATTTGAACTAATACGTCAATTTATTATTTCATCCAACTAAAAAATAACCCAATTACCCAAAGTTCATTTTCAGATGATCATTCCTTTTGAGCTGTTTGACTCTCCTAACATATTTTTCTATTCATAAAAATAATTAATTTCAGGGCTGGGTGTGGTGGCTCACACTTGTAATCCTAGTACTCTGGAAGGTTGAGGCAGGAAAATAACTTGAGCTCAGAAATTCAAGATCAGCCTGAGCAAGAGCAAGACCCCATCTCTTCTAAAAATAGAAAACTGAAGTGGGCATTGTGGCAGGCGCCTGTATTCCCAGCTACTCAGGAGGCTGAGACAGGAGGATTGCTCGAACCCAGGAGTTTTGAGGTTGCTGTGAGCTAGATTGATGCTACAATAGTCTAGTGAGACTCTCTTAAAAAATGATAATTTTTTAAAGTTTTTAAAGTTTCATTATATACCAAAGGCCTCCTGAACTTATTGTCATATAAATTCTGAATTCCATTCCCAGAGATGATGATTTAGTAGTCTAAGGTATAAATCAAGGACTTTTTATTTCTAAGAAGTATCCAAGTATCTGATGCATGTGGTCCTTAGACCACACTTAAACAAACAACTACCTTCTCTATTCAAAGTAATAGTGATAAAATTCTCTCATACGGCATTACATTTTGCTAACATTTAATGTGACAATCAAATATATTTTCAGTTCATTTTAAATCACTTTATTTTTCACTATAAAATGCAATAAGCCAGAACATCCTTCAAATGAAACTGATTAACATTTGAAACAAACATTTTTGACTAAGTTAGCTAGGTTAGGTTTTGAAATTCCTGGAGAAGACAAAGCAGAGAAATACAACCGCTGTGTACTATTTTGTAAGAAAACTCAGTTCCCATTTACCCTGAGAATAAACAGGAAGAGGATAAAGTATGTTAGACAGATAAGGTTCTTGACTTCTAACAAATGAAAAGTACCAAAGGTATATGGATAGGAATAGATAGATAATATATATACTCCCCAATATAACTATAGACATAAATTAGGCCCAGATAACGTACCTAGTTCAAGAAGCTTCTTTGTGAGCAAAAGTGCCTTATCCAGGTCTCCCTGCTGGTATACTGCATAGCTCAAATAGTCCAGAACAGAGACTTTATCTATAGTAGAAACCTCGCCTTCATTCAGTTGCCTTAGTGCTTGTTCCATCCACAGTTCTGTATGGTAATAATCTGCTTCTGTATAAGCTACTTTGCCCAACTCAAAGCAGTCCTCAGCTGTTAGAAAAGATTTGTGTTTTACTCCTATGAAAAGAAAATACAGAGAACTTCAGGAATCTTAACACTACTACACATTTAAGACCATACAGCTTTCAAAGTGCTCTTTTATTTGAACTTCATAATAATCTTGTAAGATAGGAAAAGCAAAAATTAGCCTAACTTTATAAACAAAGGAACAATCTGTAAGGTAACATGACAAGAATGACACAATTGGTAAGAGAGGATGTGGGACCTAGAAAACCTAAGACTTAAATGATAACATCATAACAAATGAAACAACAATTAAGTTGAAATATGCTGTTTTCTAACATAGTAGGAAGCACCATATGATATACATATATATCTATTTTACCCTAAACCAGTGGTTCTCAACCTTCCTAATGCCGCAATGTATTTTCATTGTTAAAAGGTGGTCGCGACCCACAGGTTGAGAACTGTGGCCTAAATAATACTCTAGGCAAGATGGATGTACCGGAGAGAACAACCTGTTAACTGGTTTCTTTCTTTCTTTTAAACGGCATTAATAACATGTAATCTAAATACTATAAAGTTCTATAAAGTTCACCCATTTAAAGATTACAACAGTTCTGGCTGGGTACCTGTAACTCAGAAGTTAGGGTGCTGGCCACATGTACTAGGGCCAGTGGGTTTGAACCCAGCCCGGGCCTGTTAAACAAAAATATAAGCTGGTTGTTGTGACAGGTGCCTATAGTTCCAGCTACTAGGGAGGCTGAGGCAAAAGAATTGCTTGAGCCCAAGAGTTTTAGGTTGCTATGAGCTGTGATGCCCATTGCACTTTACAGAAGCTGACCAAGTGAGACTCTGTCCCCCCCCCAAAAAAAAGATTACAACAGTTCTTAGTATATTCACAGGGTTCTGCAACCATCACTACAATCTAATTTTAGAACGTTTTCATCACTCCAAAAGAAACCCTGTAATGATTAACAGTCACTACTTAATAGTCACTTTTCATCACTCCAAAAGAAACACTGTAATGATTAACAGTCACCCAACCCAAGACAACCACCAATCTACTTTCTGTCTCTATAGATTTGCCTGTTCTGGACATTTAATACAAATGGAATCATACAATATGACTGGCCATTTTCATTTAACACTATGTTTTCAAGATTCATTCCTGTTGTAGTACCCTTCTTATTGTCCATTATATGAACAGACCACATTTTGTTTATCAGTTGATAGATATTTGGGTTGTTCCCTTTACAAAAAATGTTTTGGCTTTTATGAATACTACTACTAAGAACATTTGTATAAACGTTTTTATGAGGACATATGTTTTCAGTTCTCAAGTATATATGTAGCGGTGAAACTTCTGGGTCCTATGGCAACTCTATGCTTAACATTTTGAGAAATTGCCATAACGTTTCCAAAGTGGCTACATAAGTTTACATTCCCACCAGCAATGTCAATTTCTCCACATCCATGTCAATACTTATCCTTTTTTATTAGAGACATTCTGGTGGGTATAAAGTGGCATTTCATTGTGGTTTTCATTTCCATTTCCCTGAGGACTAATGATATTAAGCATCTTTTCATGTGCCATTTGCCCATTTGTAGACCTTCCTTGGAAAATTGTTGGTTTACATCTTTTGCCCATTAAATGAATTTGGTTATTTGTATTTTCATTATTGATTTGTTAGTTTGTTAGCTTTTCTGAATATAAATCCCTTATCATTCACATTGTTTCATAGTATTTTTTCCCATTTTATGAGCTGTTTTTTCATTTTCTTGATGGTGTGCTTTGAAGCACAAAATTTTATTTTGAAGCAGTATAACTATTAAACGTTTACTGTCTTGGCACGGTAACTGGGATAATGCCAGGAAGGCTATGTTAACTACTGTGATGAAAATGTGTCAAATGGTCTGTGAAGCTAGTGTATGATGCCCCATGATCATATCAATGTACGCAGCTATGATTTAATAAAAAAATAATAATAATAAAATAAATAAATAAACGTTTACCATTTGTGCTCTTGGTGGTAGTATGTCAACTGATTTCTGAAGTGAAACTTCTAGTTCAAGAAAAAGATATCTGACAGTTCACACGTGATAAAATATTAATAGAAAACCAAAGAACTTGAAAAAATACCTAAGCCTCATTAACCACTGGAGAAATATGAAGTTAAAACCACCATGATAGGCCAAATGTGGTGGCTCATGCTTGTAATCCTACACTCTGGGAGGCCGAGGTGGGTGGATCACCTGAGCTAAAGAGTTCGAGACCAGCCTTAGAAAGAAAAAGTCCCCATTTCTACTAAAAATAGTAAAACTAGACAGGCATTGTGGTGGGCGCCTGTATTCCCAGATACTTGGGAGGCTGAGCTGAGAGGATCTCTTGAGCCCAAGAGTTTGAGGCTGCTGTGAGCTGTGATGCCTTCTCCAGCCACCCTATGGGAGCAACAAAGCCCAGGAGGGTTTGGCCTCTTAGCATCCAGGCTTCAGGCGACACCAGAGAAGGGAGGTGAAAGGGAAAGTTCTGGGGTTGTTGCAGGAGCTGAAGGAGAAGGTGGAGATGGCTAGAGACAAAGATCCAACTTTCTTAACTATGGGGATATGGGCTATCGGTGCAGGAGCTCTTGGCACTACTGCCGTGGCACTGTTCCTGGCCAACAATGTGTTTCTGTCTAAGGTACAGAAAGCAGTGCTAGAGTATTTAGAGGGCATAGACCTAAAAACAATGAAGAACCAAGGACTTTCAAAGCAAAGGGAAAAGAATAGAGCCGTTGATTATGGCTGTGCAGAGGCCAGGCTATTTCCTCTGTCAGGAAGAGGTTGCAGACCTGTGCTCCCTGAAGCCACAAGTTGGATGAGCTGGGTGACCCTCTCCATGCAGAGGTGAAGGAGCAGATCAGGACTGAAGTAAAGGGCTTCTAACCTTATTTCAAAGGAGAAATCTTTCTGGATGAAAATAAAAAGTTCTATAGTCCACAAAGGCAGAGGATGATGTTTATGGAATTTATCCATCTTAGGGTGTGGTACTCCTTCTGCACCTGTAATGGAGCCTACTCTGAAAACCCGGAAGGTAAAGTCTTATCTTCAGGAGATTTTTTTGTGGTAGCATCAAGAAAATGGCATTCTTGAGCACCAAGAAAAAGAAATTGGTGACAAAGTAAACCCACTTTCTGGAAGCTACAAGGAAAATCAAGCCACAGACTTTGAGCTAAAAAAAAAAAAAAAATGACTGCGTGAAACTGCCTAATGCAGGGTAACTAGGAGCACTCACCAGTGTTCTCAGTTGTGTTTCCACTGTGTCCCTAAGGAGTTAGAAATCCACTTACACTGTGTTCTCATATTTACCGTATATACTCGAGGATAAGCCAAGTTTTTCCGGCACAAAATTTGTGCTGAGTTTGGGTTTTTCGGCACAAATTTTGTGCCAAAAAAACTCGGCTTATACTCGAGTATATACGGTACTGGAATATTTAGTACTATCTTCTGTTTATGCCCAGTAACAAACAGCCCCAAAACAAAGCTGACAAAAACCTAAGAAACTGGTTAAGGGTTATTTTAGCTAAAACCTAGAAAATATAAGGCTTAAAATTGACTGCTGTACCTCATCACAAATGTATATGGTATTTTTGAGTGCTGTTATCAGAAATTATTTTTATGTCTTCAAAATTCTAAGAGTTGACTGACTAGATTGAGAATATAAAGTTTTTGACTTTGTTTCTATTAATAACTTGTTATATAATGTCAAAGTAATATTCGTATAAAGAAACTGATAAGCTCTAAATTAGTTTGATAGATAAATTATAAAGTGAGCTCTCTTATTTCACTGTGTTCCATTCTAACCCCAGAGCTTGTTTTTCTAGAAGAAATGATCTCCAGCTCTAATATACAGAGAGAATGGTAGAAATTTTTCCAAAATTAAACAAATGAAACTTCAGATTCAGGAAGTACAAAGAATCTCAAGCCATACAAATAAAGTATATGTAAGGGCTTCTTAAGGATATATTTCAAGAGGAAAATTCTAGAAGGAAAGTCTGAGGACCAAGAAAGAATGATCCACAAAGTGGTATACATACAAACCAATCTAAATTAAAGAAAAGTGAACTACCAGACTGGCAAAATTTTCAATGTTTGACATTTTTCTGGTGTTGCTAATGGGAAACAGGAACTTGCATATATTGCTAGTAGAAATGCAAAAGGATATAACTCCTGTGGAGGGTAATGGGACCATATAAGCAAAATCTCTTTGATGTAGTGGCACCACTTCTAGAAAAATATTCCAAAGATCTCCTAGCAAAAATACAAAACACCTTACGTACAAGGTTATTCACAGCACTATTTTTTTTTAACAACAAAAGACTGCAAACAAACCATATGTTTATCATAGGGACCTAGTTAAACTGTGGAACTTCCACAAAATAGATTAATATGCAGCTGTAAAAAAAAAAAAAAAAAAATGATATCATGTATCATTTCTATACATGATATGAAGTAATATCTGGGACACATCAATAAATTAAAGGGCAAAAGTACAAAATGGTATTTGTAGTATGTGTTGAAAGGAAATAGGAATAAATATACAGTATATTATTATTTTAAACAATTAGAAATGGAAAAATTAATAAAATGGTTACATACAGGAAAAAGAAGGGACTAGGATGAAGAGTACAGGAAATCAAAGTGAGACATCTGTTAATGTACCTTATTAGTATAGTTTGGACTGTGAAAGAATATAAAAGTTTTGCATAATTAAAGACAATAAATCAAAATAAAAAGGATGATCCCTAAAAAATAGGGGGAAAGATATTGAAATAAATGAATCTATCTCTTTAACATGCTGAGAACATAACCACACAGGCAATTGAATTACTTCAAGTGTCTTTAAAACAGTATTTTGACTGATGATACCTACTATGACATATTACAAGGGTAAAAAGTATTAAAACAGGGCAGCATCTGTGGCTCAAAGGAGTAGGGCGCCTATCCCATATGCCAGAGGTTGCGGGTTCAAACCCAGCCCCGGCCAAAAACCAAAAGAAAAAAAAAAAGTATTAAAACACTGCATTCAGTATTCTCAATGTTATTGTTATGATTTTGAAACATTTTAGGCATCATTAGGTCACTGGTCATTAGGAACCAAGATTTTCAAAAGAAGAGAAAAGAGATTTAAATATGAACTATAGTCTCAATCTGAATTGGAATAACAATATGAACTAACATATTTCTTATCTCTGTTCATTGGGAAGATCTGGAATAAATGACAAATTCAAAAGCAATAAACACCCTTAAAACTTAGCTACACTGTTACTTAAATGCCATTCCTTGTTAAGAGGAATCAGGACACAACTAATGCAGTGGTATGTACCTGTAGCCCTAGCCACTCAGGAGCCTGAAGCAGAAGAATCACTTAAGCTCAGGAGTTCAAGGGTGTAGTGAGCTATGATCACACCTGTGAACAGCCAATGTATTCCAGCCTGAGCTACTTCCTTGATATCAAAGAACAGTAAGATAATTTCAAAAAGGCAAATGTGCTAACCTGAAGAAGTTCCCACTATCCTGAAATGAAATAGCATCAAAGAATAAAGATATAATGGATGGAAATAAAAACATATATATAAATCCATGAATTCATGAGACTTCAGATAAAAATCACTGGTCACTACTGAAAGTTGTTAGGACATCAACTCATTAATCTGAAAAGTGAAGAATAAGAAAAAGAAAAATATAGGATAATTATATATTTATCTTATCTTTCCAATGTAAGCTATAGTTCAAGGTAACCAAACAGTTCATGAAGGACATTCTTGTTTATAGAATTCTAGCTATTGGCTCGGTGCCTGTGGCTCAAACGGCTAAGGTTCCAGCCACATACACCTGAGCTGGCGGGTTTGAATCCAGCCCGGGCCGCCAAACAACAACGGCTGCAACCAAAAAATAGCCAGGCATTGTGGCGGGCACCTGTAGTCCCAGCTACTTGGGAGGCAGAGGCAGGAACCCAGGAGTTGAAGGTTGCTGTGAGCTGTGATGCCACAGCACTATACCTAGGGTGACAGCTTGAAGCTCTGTCTAAAAAAAAAAAAAAAAAAAAAAAAAAAAAGTAATTGTATAAATTAAAACTAATAGAAAACCAGCCCAGTTGGCACATTCATGTAAAACAAGAACAATGGGATGCAACGGGGGTTGTAGTGCTTAAACTTATTATTAAAATACCAGCATCAGTAACAC